>CM016566.1:24345933-24514626 GCA_003412495.2 Echium plantagineum | reverse complement strand
GTATTTTGACTTTTGATTGTCACAAGAAAATTAATTAAATTATTATAACTTGTATGATAATTTGAATAGATTTTAATGTTACAATATTTTAATTAATAGCACTAATATGATTAGTTGTTAATTTTATTTATATTGGTTATAAATAATATTAAATGCTTATTAATTAAAATTAAAGGCCTTAATTAATTATGTAAAACCTATGAGTTATTGATTTGGTTGTTACATTTGATGTACAATTTATTACATATATGTGTTATAATTGTGTGTACCTTATTTGACATCCTTACATGTTTTAATTGACTTAATTCATGTATTATATATATTTTGATATATTGGATGTTTTATTTTCATTGTGAATGAATGTTGGGATAAGTGATATGATCTGGTTTTTGAAATACAGTCTGCGTACTGTCTTTTATATGACGACTTGTGTCAAAAGGAAATATAGCCTGCGTGCTATTTTATGACGACTTGTGTCACTTTTATTTTATTATTTATTACATTGACCTGCGTGTCAATTATTTATCACCACGTGTGATTGTAATCAATAGAAGACGAAGCCACCGAAGGAACTGAAGGAGGACTGAAGACTTAGTTTAGAATTAAGTCTAGTTTTCTTTTCGGTTTTTAGATCATATCACTAATCCCATTTATTTGCGTTATAATTCTTAATTTTCATGCTCATATGATATATATTCTTGCTTGAGTGAATGTATATATGCATGTATGATCATGATTATATATTTATAACTAATCCTACCTTAAGTCAAGTAATTTGCCATACCTGACCCTAAAGTCGGAATAAGACATACGTATGCATGGACCTGCCAGATTGGCAGACATGACATGTCCTATGACTTGATCCCGATGGAATAATCGAATGATTTCCGATTCAGAATCGGGCTTCGATTGTTCATTCTGACTTTCGTCAGTAGGCTCAGGTTACTTGAACAGTGATTCCCATAATCAAATTTGGGCCTGTTGGCAAAAGTTGTCACCAATGCAATCTTGTAAGATTTTTGGTGACACCGAGAATTATGCCCGGCATAAATGGTGATCATTCACCTACTCACATGATTGGTAGTCGAAATGTTGCGTGCTGCCGTTCGATTATTAATTATCTGAGTTCTCGGATACATTGTGTATTTTAGTAGGATTATGAACACATTGTATGAGTTCAAATATTTTGATATTTTGAATTATCACTATGACATGCTTATCTGAGTTATTTATTCGCCTTTTACCGCTGTAGTTATCATGTCTACGAACGATAAAAACTCTAAGTCTCTCCGCTCCGCTTTGGAGAAATGCAAACTTAATGGTGCTAATTTCCATGACTGGGCTCGCAACTTGAGAATTATTCTCAAGTCTGAGAGAACAGATTATGTGCTCACCACCAAACTTCCTGAGGTCGTTCCCACCGATGAGAATGAGTATTATGTCTATGAATAGCACATGAATGATGCTACAGATGTCCAGTGTTTAATGTTGGCCAACATGGAATCGAATCTTCAGATTCAATTCGAAGAGGTCAACGCTTACGATATGTACCGCCAGCTGGAAAATTTGTTCCAGCGGGAGGCACGCAATGAGAGATACGATACTGTTTGTGCTCTTGTTGACTGTAAGCTAGGCAATGGACAGCCAGCAAGTCCCCATGTCATCAAGATGATAGGGCTGGTCGAAAGACTGGCCTCATTGGGGGCACCCGTCTCTAAGGAGATGTCTGTGGATATCATTCTTAGGTCGCTGCCTGATTCCTTCAGTGGTTTTGTGTTGAACTTTAACATGCACCAATATGACAAGACGTTGTCTGAACTGCATGGTATGATCAACAATGCTGAACAAAACATTAAGAAGGCAAAAGGCACATCTTCCTCTGTTCTGACCATTCAGAACAAGAAACAGTTCAAGAGGAAGAAAGGTGCCAAAGGCAAGACTAAGGTTGCCCCCCGTGCAACAGCTCCTACTCAAAAGGCATCCAAGAAGGATGCCAAAAGGGAAGACAAGTGTCATTATTGCGGAATAATTGGCCATTGGAAGAGAAACTGCAAGAAGTACCTGGCAGACAAGAAGAGTGGTTTGACCACTACTACTCCGCCAACAGGTATTCATGTTATAACTGATTTACCTTCTGATTCTAATTCTTGGGTGTTAGACACTGGATGTGGTACTCATATTTGTCGAAATATGCAGCACCTGTAGAATAGAAGGAAGCTCACAAGGGATGAAGTGGACCTACGAGTAGGCAATGGTGCAAAAGTTGTAGCTCTTGCTGTAGGAACACTGTCTTTAAATTTACCATCTGGATATTGTATTGTTTTGAATAATGTATTCTATGTTCCTACTTTATGTAGGAACATTATATCAATTTCCTTATTAAATTTGGATGGTTTTTCCGTTACTATTGATAAAAGTGGTTGTTTTATCTCTAAAAATGGAAATGTTTATTGTACTGCATCCCTGCAGAGTGGTCTCTATATCTTGGAAACAAGTGTAGAAACTTATAACATCAGTATGAAAAGGAACAAGCCCAATGACTTGAACCCGACATACTTATGGCATTGCAGACTCGGTCATATAAGTGACAAACGCATTAAAGAGCTCCATGACAATGGAATTCTTACGTCATCTGGTTTTGAATCTTATGACAAATGCGAGTCATGTCTTTTAGGAAAGATGACCAAGTCACCTTTCACTGGTACGAGTGAAAGGGCAAGTGATTTATTGGGAATCATACATACTGATATATGTGGCCCAATGAACACGCCCGCTAGAGGAGGTTTTCCATACTTCATTACCTTCACCGATGACTTCAGCAGATATGGTTACGTATATCTGTTGAAACATAAGAGTGAAGCCTTTGAAAAGTTCAAAGAATTTCAGAAAGAAGTAGAAAACCAACTCGGCAGGACAATCAAGATTCTTCGCTCCGACAGGGGAGGAGAATACTTGAGCCATGACTTCTTGCAACACCTAAGAGAATGTGGTATTGTATCACAACTCACACCTGCTGGTACACCACAACACAATGGTGTCTCCGAAAGGAGAAATCGAACCTTATTAGATATGGTTCGATCAATGATGAGCACATCAGAACTCCCAACTAGTTTTTGGGGTTATGCATTGGAAACTGCCGCTTCCACACTAAACAAATGTCCAACCAAATCAGCACCTAAGACCCCACATGAGATGTGGTTTGGGACTCTTCCCAAACTAGGGTACTTGAGGATTTGGGGATCCGAGGCCTATGTTAAGAAAGTTAACAAAGATAAGCTTGGACCCAAATCCGACAAGTGTTACTTCATTGGTTATCCTAAGGAAACCAAGGGATATTACTTTTATCTCAAACCCGAAAATAAGATTTTCGTGGCTCGTAATGGAACTTTCCTTGAGAAAGAATACATTACAAAGAGATATAAGAGTAATGAGACTCTTGAAATTGTTCAAGAGGGTGATGTAGCAGGTACTAGTACCTTAGCTGAATCACCTCAGGAGGTGGACCCTTCTTATGAAGAAGAGGTTCAACTCGATCCACGGGAAACCGTAGACGAGCCTGCTGATACTCAAAACATCCCTCGGAGATCCGAAAGGTCCCGTCAGGAACCCGATAGATGGTATGGGGAATTTTTCCTGATTGAAAGCGGGGAACCCTCAACTTATGAGGAAGCCATGAAACAACCTGATGCTGATGAATGGCTCCTAGCCATGCAATCCGAGATGGAATCAATGTACCATAATAAAGTATGGACATTGATTGATTTGCCGAGGGGTGATAGACCCATCGAATGCAAATGGGTATTTAAACGAAAGCTTGATAAAGATGGAAATGTCCATGTTTATAAGGCTCGACTTGTGGCTAAAGGTTTCAAACAGATTCATGGTATCGACTATGATGAAACTTTTTCTCCAGTCGTTAAGTTTAAATCCATTCGGATTATCTTAGCCATTGCCGCATACTACGATTATGAAATTTGGCAAATGGATGTGAAGACAGCTTTCCTTAACGGGAAACTAGAAGAGGATGTGTACATGACACAACCTCCTGGATTCACAAGCTCGAAAGAGCCTAAGAAAGTATGCAAACTTCAAAGATCTATTTATGGTCTGAAGCAAGCATCTAGGAGTTGGAATCTTCGCTTCAATGAATCAATCAAAGAGTTTGGATTCATTCGATGTGAAGAAGATTCTTGTGTATACAAGAAGGTTAGTGGGAGCAACATTGCATTTGTCGTGCTATATGTAGACGACATTCTTCTCATAGGAAACGACATACCCATGCTTGAATCAGTCAAGGCATGGTTGTGCAAATGTTTCTCTATGAAAGACCTAGGAGAGGCTCAGTACATTCTTGGAATTAAGATCCATAGGGAACGATCTAAGAGACTCATTGGACTGAGTCAAAACACTTATATTGATAAGGTATTACTTAGATTCCATATGGAAAATTCCAAGAAAGGTAATCTCCCTATGAGACATGGCATTTCTATTAGTCGTGCTGACAGTCCCACAGACAGCATCGAAATAGAGAAGATGAACAAGATCCCTTATGCCTCAGCCATAGGATCTATCATGTATGCCATGCTTTGTACACGACCTGACGTTTCTTACGCTTTGAGTGTAACAAGTCGTTATCAATCGTGTCCAGGACAAGAGCACTGGAAGGCCGTAAAGGCCGTTCTTAAGTATTTGAGAAATACTAAAGACATGTGTCTTGTCTATGGGGGAGATAAAGAGTTACAGGTTGTAGGCTACACCGATGCGAGCTTTCAAACCGACAAAGATGATTCTAGATCTCAGTCTGGTTATGTGTTTTGCATCAATGGTGGCGCAGTGTCTTGGTGCAGCAGCAAGCAAGGCACTGTGGCTGATTCTACGACAGAGGCAGAATATGTTGCAGCATCTGAAGCTGCAAAGGAAGCATGCTGGATCAAGAAGTTTGTGAGTGAGCTTGGTGTTGTACCTAGCATTGACGAGCCAGTAGTGTTATACTGTGATAACACTGGTGCAATTGCTCAAGCCAAGGAACCAAGATCACATCACCGCTCCAAGCATGTGCTCAGAAAGTATCACATCATTCGTGACATCACGGAACGAGGCGATGTGAGTGTATGCAAGATACATACAGACGATAACCTGGCCGACCCATTGACCAAACCTTTGCCTCAGAGCAAACATGACAAGCACGTATCTGGTGCAGGACTTAGATATATGCTTGAATGGCGTTAGGTTTAGTGGGAGATGTATTGTCTGTATTTTGTCATAGTTTAGTCCTGATAAGATTATGTTGAATAATTGATTCAAATATATGTATGTTTATTTTCAGTTTTACTGTCTTTCATACATATATCTTTATTTTGATTCCATTGTTATCCATGGCTTCTAGAGAGGTCTTTGGGGTTGAGGATCCCAAATGAGAAACCCTCTACTAAGCCTAGAAGCAAGGGGATAACTTATCTCTGATCAAATGTTCACTGATTGGAATCGAACATTGTAATGATCAGCATGCACATGATTGTCTTGGTCACGTTTCTTAGACAAGAAAGGGAGTAAGTGTACTCTAGTCATGTACATGGGTATATATCTTGGAACTAGTCCAAGCTATGATACTGGATTCGACCGCCATGAGAACTTAGAAGATGACATATCTGTGTCCTAAGTGTTTCTCATCGAACTTATGTTAAATGGTGATTCTTAGACCTGTATGGCAGGAATGCGTTAGCATGAGACTTGCGTGTCTTGACTATGTAAATCGTCTCCTGTAGAAGGGAGGCTATAAAGGCATATGTTGGGCATACTTGGAACATGTTGGTACATTGGTTGTACATCAGAGGGGATTCGCACAAATCGGTTATGTCGATTGATTCATAAAATCTCGGTAGATTAATGGTGATTAAGATGGCCATCTCCAGTAGCAGTACTGGGTATCACATTAATTCTATGTATCCGAGACAGTACAGGTGCAAGAGTATGGTGACACATATCTTACCATAGCTTGACTGTGAGAATCGCGATGCGAAAGAATCACTTCACAAGTAATCGTCCAAGGGCAAGTGGGAGTGTTGGAATTATGAGATGTTTGACACGTCATAATTAGTGCCCATTGAACAATTTGATTGTTCGAAGTGATTACTTATTTAAGGTTAAGTTCATACGTATATTATTTGTTTGACAATAATATACGAGCTGGGAATGAATTCGAAATACATTAGGGGTCTTGATGGTTTTACTAGGACCCGCTCATGATTTATATGATAGTAAAATACTTGTCGATATTTTATTAACATATGACTAATGTTATTTCGATCCTAGAAGGTCACACACAAACAATGCGCTTGATTTTCAATACGATTGAAACTTCCGGGTTAAAAGTGTAAACGTCAAAGAATAAAGGGGAGGAAATTCCTCAAATGCATTCTTATGCATCATTTTGGACGGTTAATGGGGTGGAAATTCAAATGCACTAATGCTAGTCTTGAATGGGAGCTTGAAAAAAGGGGAGGTTACATATGGATGTTAATGTGATTAACACCATATTAAGAACACATTTGATGACAATGTTGATCATCCTTTTGTACACTTTGTAAGACAAGGAAAAAAACAGCAAAAGAAAAATACTCCCTCCTTCCTCTAGTTTTTGGCCGAAAATATACACACAAACCCAGAGAAGAAATCGTTTTTCTCTTGGTTCATTCTTGACATATACGCTTCAAGCTCTAGTTGCTTCAAGGGAGGAATCAATCACGCATTGGTGTGGACTAACTAGAGAGAGGAACGGACGTTGCTCTTCCGCTACGCACTCGATCACGCTCGAAGAGGTATACTCGAAACTCGTAGTTAAATGTGAATTTAGAACTTTGTATTCGATCGTTTATACGTTTTTGTATAATTTGATATGCAAAACATGTATAAAATCCCAACAGTTATAATGGTGATAAATGTTTAACGTCACGTATAAATAGTAATCGAGTAGAAGTTATAAAATGTAACAAAATAATAACAAATATATTATATAAATACTAAAGTCTCTCCGTATAGAGTACAGAGCAGCAGCTCGTGTAATAATTATATTTTTGTCTTCTTATCACTTACATAGAGAAATATATTATTCTATTTCTTCGAGTATATATATTATATAAACCCATCACGTTTCCAACAAGTGGTATTAGAGCTAAGATTTTATTTGAGGAAATTTAAAAATGGCGAATATGATGCAACCTCAAATTCCAAAATTGACGGCGACAAATTATGGGAACTGGAGTATACAAATTAAGGTTCTACTCGGTTCTCAAGATCTATGGGAAGTAGTTGAAGAAGGGTATACCGAGCCTGAAAATGCAGTTGCTGAAGCAGCTCTTTCAAACGCCGCAAAAACAATATTAAAGGATTCTCACAAAAAGGATAACAAGCCATTGTATACAATATTTCAAGGAGTTGATGAATCAACCTTTGGAAAAAATATCAGGAGCAGGAACATCCAAGGAAGCATGGGAAATCTTACAATGATTGTTTCAAGGAGTAGATAGAGTGAAAAAGGTACGACTTCAAGTACTTCGAGGCGAGTTTGAAAATCTAAAGATGAAAAGCTCAGAGAACATTGGTGAATATGTGACTTGTTTGAACACGATATCAAATGAGATAAAAAGAAATGGTGAAACTCTTGATGACATCAGGGTCATGGAAAAGCTTCTTCGGTCATTGACAAGAAAGTTTGATTATGTTGTTACCTCAATTGAAGAATCAAAAGATCTGTATACAATTTCAATTGATGAGCTTGTGGGTTTTATCGAAGCCCATGAACAACGAATAAATCAGTATGATGATACAAGTTTTATAGAAAAGGCTTTGCAAAGCAAGATGTCCTTTAATGACAAACAAGGCAGTAACAGCTTCTCACAAAGAAGAGGTGGCTTTAGAGGTGGCTACCAAAGTGGACGAGGACGTGGAAGGCAACCATTCAATAAAGGCCATAGAAATGATGACTATCAACCATCTAGTTGTAGTCAAAATTTCAGAGGCCGAGGAAGAGGCGGATATCAACAACGCAGTGATAAGTCGCACCTTCAATGTTATAATTGTAACAAATATGGTCATCTCAGTTACGAATGTCGATCAACACCTGCAGTGAAAGAAACAAATAGTTTTACAACACTAGACGAAGAAAAAGAAGTTGGATCTGCCATATTTCTAACATATAATGGAAATGAAGAATGCCACAAAAAAATTTGGTATCTTGATACAGGTGCAAGTAATCACATGTGTGTTCGAAAAGATTTGTTCACAGAATTGGATGAAACGATTAGCGGAGAAGTTACCTTTGGTGATTCATCAAAAGTTCCGGTACGAGGAAAAGGGACGATTGTGACTTTCTTAAACAATGAAGAAAAAAAATATATAAATGATGTTTATTATATACCGGCATTAAAAAGCAACATCATTAGTCTTGGACAACTTCTAGAGAAAGGGTAGACCATAAATATGAAGGAAAACTCTTTATCGATAAGAATTCAAGTACAAAAATTGATTGCCCAAGTTGATATGACCAGGAATCGACTTCTCACTTTGGACATGAAGACTAGGATACAACATTGTTTGAAGTCAGTCATTAAAAATGACTCATGGTTATGGCATCTAAGATTTGGCCAGCTAGGATTCAGTGGACTCAAATTACTATCAAAGACAAACATGGTGAATGGACTTCCAATGATTAACGAACCGAAAAATTTATGTGATGCATGTGTAAAAGGAAAGCAACATCGTCAAAGCTTTCCTGTTGGGAAATCCTGGAGAGCCAGAAGGCCATTGGAGATAGTTCATACAGATATAGCTGGTCCGTTCGATATCCCGTCACTTGGAGGAAATATGTATTACTTAACTTTTTTGACTTTAATTGATGACTATAGTCGAAAAAAGTTGGCTATATATATTGAAAGAAAAAAGGAGAAGCTTTTGAAAAATTCAAAGAGTTCAAAGCACTAACTGAAAAAAACAAAGTGGAAACAATCTGAAGATACTTAGATCTGATAGAAGAGGAGAATACAATTCAAATATGTTTAACAACTTCTGCAAAGAGCATGGAATTATTCATCAGTTGACAACGACATATACTCCACAACAAAATGGTGTTGCAGAAAAAAAAAATCGAACAATTCTTGATATGGCAAGAAGTATGGCGAAAGGAAAGCACATGCCAAGAAATTTTTGGGCTGAAGCCGTGTTATGTGCTGTCTATTTGTTGAATCGTTGTCCAACAAAAAATGTCAAATTCAAGACTCCAAATGAAACGTGGAGCGGTACGAAACCATCTGTTGGACATCTTAGAATATTTGGAAGTATTGCATATACGCATGTTCCGAATCAAAAGAGAAAGAAGCTTGATGACAAAGGTAAAAAGTGTATCTTTATTGGATATGACAAAAAGAGCAAAGCTTACCGGCTTTACAATCCACTTACTAAAGAAGTGATCATTTTCTAGAGATGTTGAATTTGATGAAAATAATTATTGGAGGTGGAACACGGAAGAAAGAAATGTTGCAGGACAATTTTTCGATGATGACAATGATGAAGATGCTGATTTCAATACTGAAGATGGTGGAAATGATGACTTGACTCCTCCACCATATCTAATTCAGCAAACTCCTCAATCAACTTCAACAATATCAGAAAGCAACAATAGCAGTAATGGTAGTAATTCGGGGGGAGTGGAGAAAAACACGAAGGCTAGATGAGATTTATGATGCAACAATTCCGGTATTATTCTCTATTTTGTTTTATGGCTGAATGTGATCCAGTAACATTTGAAGAAGCTACTGAAGAAAGAAAATGGAACAAAGCCATGGATGAATAAATTGGTGCAATCAAGAAGAATGATACTTGGGAGTTCGCAAATCTTCCAAAAGGACATAAAACAATAGGTGTCAAATGGGTTTATAAGACAAAGACAAATCAAGAAGGAAAAGTAGAAAAATACAAGGCAAGATTGGTTGTTAAAGGCTATAAACAAAGGCATGGAATCAATTATGATGAAGTATTTGCCCCAGTAGCAAGGGTGGACACCATAAAACTTATTACAGCAGTTGCAGCTCAAAATCAACTGATTATCTATCAAATGGATGTAAAGTCAGCATTTTTAAATGGTTATCTCGAAGAAGAAGTTTATATTGAGCAACTACATGGATTTATTGAGAAAGGTCAAGAAGATAAAGTGTACAGATTGAAGAAAGCTTTATATGGATTGAAACAAGCTCCAAGAGCTGATCTGTTATACACACCCAAATAGTAAAATACTGTAATATGAAATGATAATTTTACCCCTTTCTATTTGGAAGTGTAGTAGTTGAAGAATTTAAATAGGAGGACAAAATTATCATCTATTGTAATAGTAATTCACTATTTGGTGTGTATAGTCGATCCCGAGAGTGTTTTCAATTAACCATAGTAATCAAATCCCGAACCCTAACAAAAAGTTTCTGGAACCAAATTTACTCTCGACACACGCCCCTCTAAATCTCTTATCAGCACTCACACCAAGGTCCCCCCCCCCTCAATCTTCGCATCCATATTTCAATTGGGTTTTTCAGGATTAGAGGTTCTATAATCTCAACTCATTTTAATTAGCGTTTTCGTTTTCGTCCTATTAGTTTTTATTTATTACTATAAAAAGTTAAATTGGATAGTATTTAGTAATATGTGCTTAGTTGATGTTACTTTGAATTGGGTATTCAGGATTAGGGTTTTGGTGAATAATCTTTTGTTAAGATGACGGATCGGTTGACGCGTATCGCCATTGTGAGTGCTGATAAGTGTAAGCCGAAGAAGTGTCGCCAGGAATGCAAGAAGAGCTGCCCTGTTGTCAAAACTGGTAAAATTTAATTGATTCGAAAAGATTGGCTACTTTTGAGTTTTGATGGTTGATTTTGTAGTTGTTGAACTAGGATAGATTGTATGTGTTTGTATAATATTTGGTTGAATATGTCAACAAATTGTATTTTTGATGCTGAGTAATTTATTATTAATATTACAATTATGATTCAAATTGAAGTTATGTGTGGCAATTGATAACATAAACTTTGTTAAGTTTGATCATTGCAAATGGAACGAGACAATCTTTTAGGGATGGAGATAGTATTCGGGTAAATTTCTGTTTTGGGCATCTTGCTTGTAGAACTAGTTCATTTTCTTTGTTTCAATTTATTGGAATTGTTGCAAAAAAATTGTATTTTGAGCTACAGACACTAATTTTCTAGTCATAACCGATTACATGAAAAAGTTAAACTATTCAAAATGTTGGTCCCAGTTTTTTTAGGAGCTAAGGTGATGGACTATTTAGCAACCTAGATAACTCGAGGTAATCCATCTCGAAACTAGTTTTGGAGTGAAGAACCAGCCACAGTCCGACGCTAATTCTGGTTTGTAACTGAAGGCTAAGATGATCGTAGTCTTTGTAAGGTCTGCATACCATCGTTTTCAATTAGAACATCAACATCAACATGCCTCAATGCCTCTGAAGAGGCATAGTACTACCTCAAATTTACTAGATTAAAGATTTTGTTGATTCACTGGAATATAACACGGGGGCATATGTACATCTGTTATGCGGCCTTAGCCTTACCCTGTGGTAACAGAGAGGCTGTTTCTCAATTGACACAAGAGTGAAGTGCAAACACTATCTACTACTTCATGATATAAAAGAAGCATATGTAGTGTAATGAGCCATTTAGCTTTATTCCATTATATCCCAAAGGCGGACTGGCGGAATATAAAATCCTTGACTCCATAGGACGTGGAAACTCTATCATTGTTTATTAGTGAAAGTTCCAAAATGTATTTACTCAATTGACTAAAATTTACTTATCTACAATGTCTGTCAATTTTTGTCTTGAATGTACTATTCCAAAAACAGAAAGTTACATAAGAATCTTGGTCAATGTCTGCTGAGTTTTGATTACTCTCTCACTTTGTATATCAACAAATATTTTTGAGAGTGTGACTTATCAAATTAATTTGCAATGGTTTATTCCACTACTGTTTCCATGTCATATGAGTTAGAATTTGTATTCTCTAGCTCTTGTTTATTATTGTATAAAGCAAAATGACTCGATACACAAACTATGCTTCTTATCTATTGTGATGTTCTATGTATTATGTTTTGGTTTGATGGATGAGAATGTGTAGCCAATGAAGAACCTAATTTTGCACATGTACCTCTTGAGGATTTTAACTTGATGGTTCATCTGGTTCAGTTCATTTATAGTCTTTTTAAAGATCTCTTCGAACATGTAAATTCATTACTTCTATCAGGTGTTTTGTTTTTTGGCAGTAGCTCTGTCCTTGTTTCTCAAACTCCACTTTTACAGGTAAGCTTTGTATTGAGGTGACCGTTGCATCGAAGATTGCTTTTATATCGGAAGAATTGTGCATTGGATGTGGTATCTGTGTGAAGGTATGCATCAAGGATGCTTTGTACTAATCTATCGTCCAAGGGAGGTATATATATGTCTTCGTGATCCATTCCTATTCTTCTTCTTAGAAATGTCCGTTCGAAGCAATTCAAATTATAAATCTACCGAAGGACTTGGATAAGGACACAACTCATCGTTATGGTCCAAATACTTTCAAATTGCACAGGTTCGTAAATGATTAGAGTGTTTTAGAGTATCTATATCTGAGTATTTTAATCAGAAACTTTCTCGTGTAGGTTACCAGTACCAAGGCCGGGGCAGGTTCTTGGCTTGGTTGGAACAAATGGTATTGGAAAATCAACTGCACTGAAAGTTTTGGCTGGGAAGCTCAAGCCAAATTTGGGTCGTTTCAATGTAACTATCCATGAATTCTTGCTTTATAGCCTATAAATATTTGCTTCAATGTAACTATAAGTGAACCCTTTGTTAGTGGTCCACAAATGTTTCTTACTAATTTTTTGAAGTTAATTGCAGAATCCTCCTGACTGGCAAGAGATCTTGACACACTTCCGAGGGTCTGAGTTGCAGAATTATTTTACTCGCATTTTGGAAGACAATTTGAAGGTGAGTTTTACTACATGATGACCAAGAGGCCTCCAAGCCAACCCCCAAAAGTAAATAATTTATAAGTCAAAACAGAAAATAGAAAAGGACTGCATACTGGAATCATTCCTCAAGAACCACACATATATTAAAGAAACGTAAATTCTTTCTCCTTCCAATGAATACATTAGCTAAATTTTGAATATCTCGAAAATTTAACATTAGCTAAAGTTGATCTATCTACTAAAATACATGTAAAGATTGATCAAATGAGTCATGTTATGCAAAATAAAGAAGTGTGAAAAAAGACAATCTTGATGCAAAATAAAATAGTATTAAGGAAGTTAACTCAGCATTTCAATAACCATTTAAGTTGAACGTGTAATGTATCAATATAAATTTGATCAATGGAACTTGTAGACAATGAACCATTGGTTCTTCGAAATGTGGGGTTACCAATCCATGAGCAGTTTTTTCCTTCTAAGTTTACCCTAAGTAATATACTACCTTTGTATCAAGGTAAGTGATTACTTAGACTAAGGTTTAGCTTTTTTATGAATTGTTTTCATGAATTAAGAGATTATGTTAAATGAATTTAGTCACGTTTCAGACAACATGCACTGGACATAATCACTTAATCAATTAAAATAATTCAAACAAACTAAGCCTGGAGGTCTAATTTCAGACTTTAATGATCTTTTTTCATTATCTTAACCCTTTTGTTCTTTGAAAGTGTCATTGTCTTTACAGCTAATGTGTAATGATTACAATTAATGAAGTACAAAAGAGAAAATTTGCATACATTCTTAGTAAAGTACTATGAACAATACTTATACTAATACAGAGGGAGTAAGTGATTCTCTTAATTTTGAACTGATAGATATTATCCTCTCAAACTTGTGACATATCATCAATAGGTTATATGATCATGATGGTTCACTAAATCATCCAGTTGGTTATTAGTCTTCACATTTAGACAATTTGTTAGAAAAAATCTGTACTCGTTAATGAAGTACAATGCTGAGGATTTAATAGTTTGTCTTATTTTTCTGATGTAGGCTATCATTAAACCTCAGTATGTTGACCACATCCCGAAAGCCGTTATAGGAGATGTTAATAAAGTACTTGACGACAAAAACGAGAGAGATCACAAAGAGATACTTTGTGCTGATCTAGAGCTTAATCAGGTTTTGGACCGTAACGTTGGAGACTTATCTGGTGGCGAGCTGCAGAGGTTTGCTATTGCCGTGGTCGCACTTCAGAATGCTGAGATATATATGTTTGATGAGCCATCCAGTTATCTTGATGTGAGACAGAGGCTCAAAGCTGCTCAAGTTATCCGATCTTTGCTCCGGTCAAATAGGTTTGTTGAATACCATTTTTACTTTGTATTTTATCGTTGTTATATGGACAATATGTCACATCCACTGGATTTCTTATTCGAATGAAGCCTCCTTCATTTTCCTGTAGCTATGTGATCGTTGTGGAGCATGATCTGAGTGTTCTGGATTATTTGTCTGACTTCATTTGCTGCCTGTATGGTAAACCTGGGGCTTATGGAGTTGTAACTCTCCCCTTCTCTGTTCGGGAAGGTATTAATATATTCTTGGCTGGGTTCGTACCCACAGAAAATCTTCGATTTCGTGATGAATCACTTACGTTCAAGGTAAAGGAAGCTTCCTGCTTCTGTGGGTTATCCCTTTTACTGAGAAGATTATGTCTGAAAGACCTTTTCTTTTCTAGGTTTCTGAGACTCCTCAGGAAAGTGCTGAGGAGGTCGAGTCATATGCACGCTACAAATATCCAACCATGTCCAAGACACAAGGCAATTTTAAGCTTAAGGTTATGGAAGGGGAATTCACTGATTCTCAGATTATAGTAATGCTTGGTGAGAATGGGACCGGAAAGACAACATTCATACGGATGTTGGTAAGGTTTTATACTGTACTTTCTGGGTCATTAGCTGTGATCATCTATGCCATATGTCTGATGTATATCTTACCATTGGTAGGCTGGTCTACTGAAGCCCGACACCATAGAAGGCTCTGATATTGAGATTCCTGAGTACAATGTCTCTTACAAGCCACAGAAGATTAGTCCCAAGTTTCAACATACTGTCAGGCACTTGCTTCATACAAAGATACGGGATTCTTTTTTACATCCTCAGTTTAACACTGATGTCATGAAACCGCTTCAAATCGAGCAATTGATGGATCAAGAAGTTGTTAATCTTTCTGGTGGAGAGTTGCAACGAGTTGCCTTGACACTATGCCTTGGAAAGGTAAACATCTAGTGTTCCGACCTAGTGTAGCATACTGCAAGTCAGTACTTGTCAAACACAACAGTAATTTTGGTATATAATTTAGGGCAAATGACCAGGATGATCACTTATGTTTGGGTAGGGGTCCCGGTTGATCACCTATGTTTCAAATGGTCCTGGTTGATCACTTATGTTTTTAAATCGAGTCTCAGTTGGTATTTTAGACCTAAACTCTGTAAATTAACACCTAATTACCTCACGTGACAGGCACATGTCATTTTTCAGGGGTAATTTAGTCATTTCAAGTCCTTTTTCCAATTTTTTTTTTCAAAAAAAAAATCAAAAAACAAGTGAGGTTGATTTAGAAATATAAGTGATCAACAAGGACCCTTTGAAACATAAGTGATCAACCGAGACCCCAACCCAAACGTAAGTTCCCTTATAATGTAAAAGTCACAACATATTAAGTAAAGAATAAAGAGCAAATGGCTTCATCGATCACTCACGTTTGTTAAAAAACACTAGTCGATCACCCTAGTATGACTTTGTATACTTTCGATCACTCATATTAGGTATTATGTATACTTTTGGTCACTCAAACGTTTTTTTGGTACAACTCTTGATTTTTAAAAATTTTTAACATTTTGGTAAGGATATTTTAGTCATTCTCTCATAATTTTGTCATGAAAATGTAGAGTGTAATGGAAGTTAATGAAAGTTAGTTGATGTAAGTTAAAAAATTATGAGAAAATGACTAAAATACCCTTACAAAAACGTTAAAAATTTCGAAAAATTAAGAGTTGTACCAAAAAAACGTGTGAGTGACCAAAAGTATACATAATACCTAACATGAGTGATCGAAAGTATACAAAGTCATACTAGGGTGATCGACTAGTGTTTTTTAACAAACGTGAGTGATCGATGAAGCCATTTACTCGAGAATAAAATGTACATTGATTGTTAGAGATAAATATGTATCATTAAGTTGAACTTAAAAATAAAATGTATAAAATGATTATTGTAAAATAAGGATGGAGGGGTATTATCTCTAACAATCAATGTACATTTTATTCTTTACTTAATCTGTTGTGATTTTTACATTATAAGGGAACTTACATTTGGGTTGGGGTCCCGGTTGATCACTTATGTTTCAAAGGATCCTTGTTGATCACTTATATTTCTAAATCAACCTCACTTGTTTTTCGATTTTTTTTTTGCAAAAAAAAAAATTGGGAAAAAGACTTGAAATGACTAAATTACCCCTGAAAAATGACATGTGCCGGTCACGTGAGGTAATTAGGTGATAATTAACAGATTTTAGGTCTAAAATACCAACTGAGACTCGATTTAGAAACATAAGTGATCAACCAGGACCATTTGAAACATAGGTGATCAACCGGGACCCCTACCCAAACATAAGTGATCATCCTGGTCATTTGCCCTATAATTTATCTTCTAACAGCAATTTTCCCAAATATGATTCATCTTCTAACAGCAATTTTCTCAAATATCTTTTCTTGTTCTAGTTATTACAAGATTGCAGATCTTGAATTTGAGGGTTTCCCCTTTGTTTTCCACTTGTTTTACATTAATTCCTCAGAATGTGTATTCCCAAAGGACGTGTTACATTGCACATGGAAACTCCATTGTTTCTTTTTTCTTTTTCTTTTTTAAGATCTCATCATTACTAACTCAGCTCCTCTTAACATCATTTGTTGCATCTAAGTATCTAACAGTTACTATATTTAGTAGAAAATATCAGTTAGAATGAACGCTTTCTCTGGCCTTCTGCTGACATATTCTAAGGTCTTGACTCTTGATTGTGTTCTTTGCCCACCTGCAGCCTGCTGACATCTATCTAATAGATGAACCTAGCGCTTACCTGGACTCTGAGCAGCGTATCGTCGCCTCCAAAGTAATCAAGAGGTTCATACTCCATGCCAAGAAGACTGCATTTGTGGTTGAGCACGACTTCATTATGGCCACTTATTTGGCAGACAGAGTTGTTGTGTATGAGGGGCGACCATCAGTTGATTGTGTTGCAAACGGGCCCCAATCATTGTTGACAGGGATGAACTTGTTCTTATCAGTAAGTCTTTTATGCATTTCTTTAGAAGTCATTAATTTGCTGTAGGAGTCGATGTTTTGAACAAGAGAAAAGTGATTTGGTCTTCGTTTGACCGCATGTTTAAGGGATTGGTATTACACTAATTTTCTCTGTGTTATGTGCATTACTTGATGGGCAAAAACATCACGAGTCACTTATCTGTACTACATTGACTTGATTTTTCCGACATCCTGCAGATCATTATACTTTGCATCTAGGTTCCATTGATGTGTTTCATTATCAGAAGCATTTGTGATTTTCTCTTATGTAACACAATATTTTGTTTTGGTTATGTGCAGCATCTCGACATTACGTTCAGACGGGACCCTACCAATTTTCGTCCCAGAATTAACAAGCTTGAGTCAACCAAAGATAGAGAGCAAAAGAATGCTGGATCATACTACTACTTGGATGACTAAGTTATTTATTAGCCAGCCGTGCTCTTTTTATGGTCTCGTTGGCTCTTTGCTCGGCACAGGGGTCTTAGTTGCAGCTCTAGACACTGGGATCATTATTTGACAACTCTGATGAGAGCAATGTAATATGTTGAGTTTACGCTCATCGGCTTGAAAGTAGAGGTATAATACAAGGAAGAGTTCCAGTTTTTCATTTAGGACAACTCTTTTGTTTTTTCCTATCTATGGTAAGTAATGCCTACTGAAATTTCATTCAAATATGTTCTGAACATAATACGATTTTGAGCAGAGTTCAGTGCTGCACATGTTATCTCAGCATTTTAAGTCATTAATATCCATCGAGTCCGAGCCCTTTGCGGATTTTGATTTTTCAGCTTAAGTAGCAACTCATATGGTTGCTTTGAGTTTAGACCAATTTATATGATTGCTCTGTACTTTGTCTTAATAGTTATTCTTGATTTTAAGTTGAAGCCCCACGTTCAATAGACAATAGCTAACAAAATCCATTAACTGAAACTATGATTCACATTTGGTACCATCTCATACAAATTACTTAAACCTTTTTCTGTATTAATAAATTATAGTATAAAAAATTCTATTATGTGATAGAATTACTTGACCGAATAATAAGTTAGTTATCCACAATTTGTAAGTGTTTATAGGAATATTGTTTCGAAATTCCAGTTGCAAATGATGTGAAACCCTAATATTCCATTTCATTGTATGTTAATTTTATGAAGTAAATAATTTTTCTTTCCCCTGTAATTACATTACTTTAAGCCATTTTTTATGATGATGAAACCGGAAATTATGATGATGTTGGAATACTAGCTTAAATATTTCATTATATTCGTTCGTTGAACAATTAGTTTTTTACAACGAAAAGTAATTTACAGTTAAGTTTAAATAAAATATATATTAAATATTAAAAATTAGTATATATAGGCCCGGCTGAACAATGTACTTTAGAAAGTACTATATTGTTAATGTATTCATATTTTAACCTCAACTTAGTATTAAAGTTCTTATGGATTCATTACCATTATCCAACTATGTAATTTCATGTTCATTACAATCTTCTAACATTAATGTTAGTTATTATTTTTAATTTACCATTAAAACAACTTTATGATTTAATCTACAATTAACCATTGAAGATTCAATTTTTCATATAAATGTCAAATTCTCAATAATCAACCATGATGTCTCCTCTATATCTATTTCCCATTAAATTCATTAATGAAATTATTTAACTTAGTGTATTATAAAATAACGTTTCGACATCATATTTTGGGTGTTATTTTATATATAACTAAATATACGAGTTTCATTTTGTATTTTATTTTATTTTTATTTTTATATTATGCCGAGTTAATTGAATAGCCTAGTGGAAAAGGCTCTTGCCAGTGACCAGAAGGTCCTGGGTTCGATACTCACCTCATCGCTAATTTACAAAAAGAAAAAAACACGAAGAAAAAAAAAAAGTAAATGAACTTCTACATTCACAAAAGAGGATATATATATATTTCTCAAAAAGTTTCAAATGGTTATGTAGTAAATGTTCTTATATTTCATTACTTTTAATAATTATAGAAAGTTGAAATTTTCCTTTTTTGTTCATTTGAAGGGCGTCATTTTTAATTTTTGCATTACTCGAAGCATATTTATAATATATGTATTAATAAATAATAAGGCAAATGGTCGCAGCAATTACCTATACATACAAAATGTTTCAAATCGATCAGCTATTCCTAAACGTCCTTGTTAATCACTTATGTTTCAAAATATATATGCTACTTGGTTTCAAGCACTTACATTTTTGTTTGATGCGT
The DNA here is from genome assembly GCA_003412495.2 of Echium plantagineum. Lineage (NCBI taxonomy): Eukaryota > Viridiplantae > Streptophyta > Magnoliopsida > Boraginales > Boraginaceae > Echium > Echium plantagineum. Next base: position 24,495,007 of record CM016566.1, on the reverse strand, counting down.
GTTGGGGGTGCATTATCTCAGATTCAAAACTGAGGTACGTTATTTCCTTCTTTTTTTTTTACCTTTTTAACACAAAATATATTTAATGACATTACCAATATAACGTTACTAACAAGTCGCATGTTTCTCACATGATATTCATATAACGATGGGTTGACTGAATAAATGACGGTAACATTGTGAAAGATGATTGACAAAGATGTTTTGAAACAAAATTGGAAACAATTTATAAATATAGGTGATTAATGTGACCATTTGCCCTAAATATTATATGGTTACTATTATTTTAATACAGTTGTAATACCTGGCCAAAGTGGGCGATGTGATAGGTTTGATTGGTACTACTCATATCATCAAGATGCATCTTCTTTTCGGTAACCCAACTCATAAGAACTTTAAATTTAAGCGTGCTTGACCTGGGGTAATTCTGGAATGGGTGACCCCCGGGAAGTGTCCCGGTGAGCACGTGAGTGAGGACAAAAACGTGCTGGAAAGACTCGTGGTGGTTTGTGAAGCCAGTCTATCAAATCAAATAACGTTCTGGGCCAGTGTTCTGGGGCGGGGCGTTACAAATGGTATCAGAGCGGGGCCGTTCGAAATGTGAGATCTAAGTGTTATGCGGCGCAAAGTGCTACGTCGAGGACGGGAGTGACCTCTTGAGGCCGTAAGAGCCACTTCTAGAGTCTCACACGGATGGTACAGTCCAGGATGTGGAGTGGATGTGGCTCAACGAGGACGTTGAATGTTTAAGTGGGGGAGATTGTAATACCCGGCCAAAGTGGGCGATGTGATAGGTTTGATTGGTACTACTCATACCATCTTTTTTCGGTAGCCCAAATAATAAGAACTCCAAAGTTAAGCGTGCTTGGCCTGGGGTTATTCTGGGATGGGTGACCCACTGAGAAGTTTTCCGGTGAGCACGTGAGTGAGGACAAAACATGCTGGAAAATCTCGTGATGGTTTGTGAGACCAGTCCATCAAATCAAATAACGATCCAACCCGATTTCCGAGGACAGGGCGTTACAACATTACTTCTATTAGTCGAATCCTAAAAGTCACACATAAACAACCCACCAAATTATTATTAGATTGTTATTTTTATTCTAATTCCAAGAGTGAGCGAAAAAGTTATAACAAAATGCAACTCAATGATCTTGTCTTCAGCCGCATCATACATTATTCATTTGAATTGAACATGGATTGCAAATATGATACATAAACATATCAAAGAGGTCACGGATTCAAATCTCGTTGAAGATAATTATCTGATATTTCATTCGAACTCTCTATTAGTTAGTAATTGATGTATTCGTTATTTGTAATACTATTGTACTCATACTTTCATCGCTAATTTACAGAAAAACAAAAACATATCAAAGAAAGTTTGTTCTTCAAATAGTAACTAACACAGGCGAACAATCGTAAGAGGTATAGAATTGAAGGTACAGTTCTCAAGTTCGACTCCCCGGATAGAAATATTCAACGACGTTTTCCTTAATCTTGAAGTGGAAATTAGAACTCTTATTTCTTCTCTTTCCAACGACGTCTGAAACGCCTTTGTTCATAACAGTCAATTGTCCATGGACATCTGCTGCTAAACCAGTCGCCAATGGTTCCGCTTTAATAACCATATCTGCAAGACATTCAATCTGTAGTAACAGGGTAGGCAAATCTGTACTTGTATAGATATCCTCATGATCTAGGATGACGAGAGAACAACGAAATTGGGATGTTAAACTATGGCAATAATGGAGAAAATCCAATACTTGATTCGACGTGCCATTAGTAGCCACTTCCATCAGAGAAATATCATCAATGACCAACACAACTTTTCTTTTGCTATCAGGCATACAACATATCTCCAAAGCTTTATGAACTTTCCCATATAAAGCCATGATAACATTTTCAACGTTACCTTCCTTGCATTGAAATTTAAGCAAGTCGAAGAATATGAATCTTTTATTCTCTGTTTGCTGAACCAAATTACACCCCATCTTGCGGAGGACACGGTCATAGTGAGAGAAAGGCTGAGTGAAAGAGAGGAAGATGACAACATCAGAGGAGAGCGGGGACAGAGTTCGCTTGATAAAATGGTGAAGCACGAATGCACCACTTGTCTCCACCGAGTCCTCGATTAATATCACCCTACCACAGTCATCAGATCTGTCTGTAGGAGAAGATGTGGCGATGTTAAATCCTAAGGATTCGTCCAATAAGTTGGGAGTTAAGCTACCCATGACAACAGTGAAGTATTCTGGTGAGCTCCTCCCTCTACATGGAATGATCACTACACGAAATGATTAATACACAGAATGATCAGCAACAAGCAACCTATACATTTTCATTAAAGCTCAATACACGGAATGATCAGAAACCAACTTGTTCATTTCCCTCTTATCACAAAACTAAGTTCAAATCTTTCAGCAAGAACCACACATCCCCAAATCACGATTCTATATTATATTTTTAAAATTACCCTTTTCAACCTGTAATCATATTTGGTTATCATTTACCAGATTACTAAACCTTTCTTTTAATTACGTTTCCCATAACATTAGTTTTATTGGATCAATGATCAACTAAATATATATTTTATATGCATAACTAACCCCATTACATAAGAAAATGAAAATAATAACCAATAATGCAGAACTCAGATGTGCTTGGAATTCACATTTCGTCGAACAGGTTATGTGCAGAGATAAAATCGCAATAAAATCAAAACTTCACAACTATTAAATATTTAATCTATGTATGCATACATTCTTGTAGCCGGCAGGGGGAATTAAGAGAAGAGGTTAACAACTTAACTGTGTATTGTTTCGATTTATCCTCAAATTTGAATCTCAAACGGTGAAGTTTTTTTCTGCAGTTTTAATGTTGTACTTGTTCTATTGATTCTACACACTAATTTATCCAAATTATGTATGGGCCTTCGCCGATGGAACCGAAAAAACGCAACTTCTTTATCCGTTAACTGATAATCGAGTCAGAGTCTCGGAGATGAGAAAAAAATAGTGTTCAGGTATCCCGATTCAACTGAATAATTAAACTAGTTGATAATTACACTATCCAATACCTTACGACTCGTTTATAAATTTATAGATACTCTGATGAAGGAATTAACTAAGCAATAAGTTACATACTCGAAACTTTGCCAAAAATTTTAACTTAATCAAAATGCATTACTGCTCAAATCCAATCCATTCCAATTCACCTTAACGAAATATAATTAAAATATTACTATAAACTGAATGCAAATTTCAGAAATAATTAACAAATTCATCAAACATGACCAAACAAAAAGGTTACAGATTCTAGAAATTAAGTCCATACATTAAAACTTTTCAATTTGACTAAATTAATGAAACTAAACTAATGGTTGATAAAGTTCATGGTAAATATAAATCACAAATCCCTACTAAAAAATCCCTATAAAATATGTTCATCTCCAAGTTGCAATTGAATCAAATGCAATGTACTCCGTATCGATAACAAAAAGCAAAATTTAAAAATTACAACTCCAGTTTGTTCAATTGATGAATGGTGATTGATGGCCAATAAATAAAATATGTTCATCAAATATAGAAGGGAGTTTCTTTTATTATTAGTATTATTTAAAACTAACAATGAGCAATAATTAAATGGTTTGCAGACTTCAGTTACAATTAAATGAATCAAACAACATATTAACATACAAAATCGATTTAGAATACAGTAAACAATAATCACTCTGAAGATGTGGGTAGAAAATACCTAGAGATGTAGCAGGGGACTGGCGGCAAAGGTAGCAGCCGGCGACGACGCTTACCGGCGATGTGGATGGAGAGTGAGCGGGGGAAAGGATGTGGATGAAGAGGGAGAGGAGGAGGAGGGGGGGGGGGGGGGGTGGGGGGGTGGGGGTGGGGGTGGTAGGGTAGGGGTTAACGGCTGCTGAGTGAAAATATTAGGCAATTAGGTTAAGTCATTTCTTTATGGCTTATTTTCTTTTCGCCCCTGAAGTATTGGGACGCTTTCGATTTGCCCCCTAAAATATTTTTCTTTTCAATCCGCCCCCTAAAGCATTTTTCTTTTCAATCCACCCCTAATTCGCAAATGTGACGATTTATTGAGATGAAAATATCGCAACCAAGGGTGTTTTAGTCTCTTCAGGTGGCCGTGTGAAACAAATCCACGCGCTTATGTATACACTCAATCAATTGAAACAATAAACATTAAAAAACCAAAAGTCTTGTCTTCTTCAACTTTTCTCTCTCAAATACCTTTTCATCTTCGAAAAAACAACTATACAATTCTTCACGAAAGATCAAAACTTTGTAAAAAATAGTAAAAAAAAATGGCACCCAGGGTTCATAGACGAGGTCGACGAAGAAGACAAGTTGTTGAAGAACGAATTTGGCGAAGTGAAGACGAAAGGTTCACCTTGCAAAATGAATACAATAAGACCTTTTTCCTTCATTGTGAGGTGATAACGTTGTGTTTGTGTTCGATTGTTGTTGAAAAGTTTCAATTTTTATAGGTCTTGTGAAATGTATAAAAATTAAGCACATGCATTGACTCTACTTTTGTTGTTTTCAGGACGAAATGATGAGTTGTTCACCCTCAGAATTCATGGGAAGGGGGAGTTCAAGAAGTTTAGGGGCGACGTGTTTATGTTGGTGGGTGGGTTAGGTTGGTAGACGGTTGTTGTTCCGATTATTTATCTATGGTGTTGATATCTGACGTGTGTGGAAGAGTGGCATTGAAAGGTTATTCCAACTACTACTATAAGAAACCCATGACTGATTTGGATAGTGGTATAGTACAATTAAAAAATGATGAAGATTGTTTAGACTTGGCAAGATGGGTGCCTGGGGTAAGGACAATCGACTTGTATGTCACTCATCCTAGTAGAGAGAGTGTTTATACAATGTTGTTGATGGATGTGTATAGAGAGGTTAGAGCAATGTGGCCGAAATGTGTCCTAACAGAAATTACAGAGGCCGAAGCTACGTTGATAGAAGGAGTTAAGTTGCCTCAGCTTGAATGGCATCCTATGGAGATGGAAAATATCATAGAAATGGGGGATCATTTGGAGGTGGAGGCAGGGGATCATTTGGAGATGGAGGCAGGGGAGGTGGAAATTGAGGTCGGGGAAGTGGAGATTGAGGCAGATGAGGTGGAGAATGAGGTTGAGGCAGGGGATGATTTAGAGACGGGAGCAGTGGAGGCAAATAGAGGCAGAAAACATAGAGGATGCAATAAGAATGGAGGCTGAGTTTCTGGAAGCTGAAAAATTGATGGAGGCAGAAGATGGAGGCAGTACAGATTACAGTCATTTCTTCAACGACTTTGATTTGGATACTGAGTTTTTCATGAATGATGAGGTTTATGTCAACTACGGCGAGGAGGAAAATGTTGGTGGTGATGTGGTTGGTTGTTTTCATAGTGAAAAGGAAGCATTCGAGGTTATGGGACCTATTATTGGAGATGTAGAAGCTGAGCATGAGGAGGGTGTTTTTGAGGGTTCGGATCACCTAGAAGAATTGAGTAATGAAGAAGATGATGATGCCGTAACATCAAGAAAGTCAAAAAAGAAGAAGGTTGATAAGGAACATGATAGGCTGATTGCATACAATAGGGTCTTACATAAGATCAATCTAGTGGTACTCCCGGGTATGATATTTGCAAATGCATATGAGTTTAGGGAGTTAATCAGAAACTATTATGTGAAGACAAGGAGGCCAGTAAGGTTTCATAAGAACGACACATGGAAGATGGATGTTAGGTGTCAAATGCCCAATTGCCCCTTTAGAGTTTATTGTTCTAGACTTGGAAAATCAAATGATCTTGCAATTAAAGGGGATTACGGGGGAACATACTTGTGGGGCTGTTATCCGGAATCCTTTGGTGACTACCAAATTTTTGGCTGAGCATTATGTGAAACAAGATTAGAAGTGACCCTAGCATGACAATAACACAGTTTATCACACACATCAATCTGGAACTTGAAGTCGAACTTAATCCAATAATGGCATGGAGGGCTATTAAATAGGCTGAAACTATGATGTATGGCAATGAGCAGCAGCAATTTGCACTATTGAGGAGCTATGCACAGGTTTTGTTGGATATAATGCCCAATTCTACTGTTATTATCAAACAAGAAGAACAAAAATTTCAGCGCATTTATATTTGTCCAGCCCCTTTGAAGAATGGGTTTAAGGCTGGCTGTAGGAGGTTTGTATGCCTGGATTGTTGCTTCCTTAAGGGTAGATTTACGGGTCAGATATTGTGTGCTATTGGCTTAGATGGGGACAATTCTATATATTCGGTGGCGTGGGCAGTCGTAGAGGTAGAGAATACAGATTCCTGGACTTGGTTTGTTCGGTTGCTGAAAGAGGATCTTGGCATGGACATTGAACCTCAAACCTGGATCATGATGACTGATCAACAGAAGGTAGTTCATCAAACCTGAATTTCATATGCCCCCTGTAATTTCAAATGCCCCCTGTACTATGCTTTCACATGCCCCCCTATACTATGCTTTCACATGTCCCCCGGTAATTTTACATGTCCTCCTGCAGTTTTACATGCCCCCTGTAATTTCATATGTCCCCCTGTACTTTCACATGTCATCTATACTCTCAAATGCCCCCTGTAATTTCATATGTCCCCCTGTACTTTAACTTACCAAACTGAAATTTTATTCCTTCTTTGCAGGGACTGGAGAATGCTATTGCTAGAGAGCTTCCATTGGCTGAACAAAGACTTTGTGTGAAGCATTTACATGTTAATTGGAGCAAAAGGTTTAGTGGAAAAGTATTGAAAGATATGATGTGGGAATGCGCTCGTGATGCAAATCCAACATACTTTGAGCAAGATATGGAGAAGATTAAGGCTGTATCAGTAGATGCATACAATGCCTTAGAAAAACTTCTCCGAACCTCATGGACAAGATCTGCCTTTAGACATGGAACAAACTGCTTGTGAATAATTGGGCAGAGGCTTTCAACAAGGTCATTTAAAGGCAAGAGATCAGCCGATTATCACGATGCTCAATACTATATATCACATTTTGATGAATCGGAGAAGAGGGAAATAGTGTGCGACGATGGAAGCGCGAGGTTTATCCCAAGGTACACGATTTGTTGCTAATTCGTGAAAAGCAGACACACACTTACATCACAAGGGCTTCCGGATCTTCTAGATATTCGGTGTCAACTGCAACACGTGGGGATGTGGTTGACATTGCGAAGAAGACTTGTACCTGTGTACATGCCGTATGTGTCTTCAGATCCATCAACAAAGATCCAAGACTGTATGTCAATGATATCTTCAAAAAAGAAGCTTTTATGGCTATATATAGTCATTTTCTTGAGCCCCTACCTGGTCCCACTCTTTGGCAAAGGCTAGATTTGCCTCCTATCATTCCTCCGGACATTAGAGTCATGCCAGGAAGACCCAAAAGATGCAGGAGGATTGATCCGCAAAAACTGAAGGAGCGTGAGGAGAAGAAGGCTGCTGACAAAGCCCAACGGAAGCTAGATGCTAATTATGGAGTATATAGGGCTACGAGGCATGGACTTGTGAAGGGAATTAGTAGTGTTTGGTTTTATGGAATTGTTTTTGGTGTAATATCTTTCTTATAAACTAATATTCCAGGATTTATGTTAGGTGGATATATTGGGTGCTCTATATTTATGAACTTAAATATATGTTGTTGGTGGATATGTGTGGTTGGTGGATGTTAGGTGGAACATTTTGTAATGCCCTTTTCGTGTGCAATATTTGACTAATGTAATGGGTAGCATTCTATTATGTCTTCATTCATTGTTGCCCTTCTATTTTTGTAATTTTATTTCATTTTTATAGTGCACTATATAAAAATAAGTTGACAAACGAATAAAATATAACAAAACAACCATTAAATTTGACAAACACATCAACATTCTCAAGATACACATTACTTCACTACAAGCTTGGAATACAACAGCATATTCACCTCACCCCCTGAACTTTTTCATAAGCTCCCCTAAACTTTTTCTGCACTAGTGAACAACCTACCTAATCCCTACCTAATTCCTACAAACTACTGTAATTATTTTTTTGGCTTACAATTGCATAACTTGTTCAACCAAGACAGTTAAAAGAACAAATACAACAACACAAAAGACCAACATTCACGTTTTGCACATCTAACAAAACAGATCTTCTTCCACCAACACGTTTTGCACGTCTATGGCGTTTCTTCAGTAATAGCAACTAACGTCGACTTCCTTGAGGACCCATTTTTATTTTTATCAGCTTCAATGATTCAAGAGAAAAAAGAGAACAGAGAAGAGGAAACAAATGAGCCAATTTCAATTAGGGTTCTTCTCATTTGGGTATTTTAAGTTAGGCCCCATTTTTTATAAGCCTCAATTTTCAATTAATATATGTATTATATGTTAACTTCCTAAATTGCCCTCCAAAAAAATGATTCCTGTGCGTGGGGGTGGTTTTTCACGATATTTTCATCTCAATAAATCGTCACATTTTCGAATTAGGGGTGGATTGAAAAGAAAAATGCTTTAGGGGGCGGATTGAAAAGAAAAATACTTTAGGGGGCAAATCGAAAGCGTCCCAATACTTCAGGGGGCCAAAAGAAAATAAGCCTTTCTTTATTGGTGTGTTCCTTTTGGGAGAATATGAGGAATTGAGGGAATTTAATACTCCCTCATTCTTATTTATTTGTCTTTCTAGCTTTAGTTTTTTGTTTCTAAATGTTTGTATTTCTAGCATAATTAATTATAAATTTACATTTTCAATATACTTTTTAATTACTTTTTTTCTTATGATGTAATCAACCAACCAATTATATAGTTTCAATTGATTGCCATTTTACATTTTCAATGTACTTTTTGGCTACATATTATAATCTATGTGCAAATTGCTAGAAAGACAAATAAAAAAGAACGCAAGTAGTATTTCGTTGTGTTTGGGAACTAAACTGATTGCTAGGTAGGAGAATTTATTATCACTAATCCACCGCATTACCATTCCTCTCACATTTTCTCCCCTCCAAATCCGAGCAAGAGTTAAGGATGAATCAATGATGAAATTGTGGTTAAACAACACAGGCCATCGTGACACCCATCGTGACTCTTGTCTCACGAAGGGGTCTCATGATGAAGCTCCAAATCGTCCAGTAGCATCATCGTGACATCCTTGTATCACGATGAGTCTCACGATGGAACTGTGTTTTCAAATTTTGGTCGTTGTCGTGACACCCATCGTGATATGGGTATCACGATGGATCTCACGATGATGCTGAGAAATTCGAACGTTGGTTCGCCATCGTGAGGCTCATCGTGTCACGATGGGACTCACGATGGGGGTCTCTATATAAGGACCTCAAGTCCGATTTTAGAAACTCTTCTTGCCAAATTTGTGATAAAAATCAATTTTTCTAGATCCAAAAGAGCATCAAGCCTTCTCAATCTTCCATTGCTAATACATCTTGATTGTGAAGAGGTAATTCCATAGATCTAGTTTGTATTACTCTTAATTCATCCATAAAGGGATAATTTTTAAAAGAGTAAATTTTCATATAATTCATCTATTGAATTTGAAATCCTAAGAAGAGTCTTCTTGGGTTCCTAGTTGTTAATTAGGAGTTGAAATCCTAGAGTGAGACTTTGGGGTTCTAGCTAGGGTTAGCTAGAAGTTGTTAGTTGATTGCTTATATCGAACTCCGGGGGTTTTCATATTAGTAATCACTTTCCGAAATCCTAAGGTTGGAAAGCCAAATGTCGAGCACGTAGGGTAACCGAAGCTCGCTAAAATCATTGTGTATTTTCTTCCTTGTATTATTTACTTTCCGTACTTGTTTCTTGTATTTATTGGGTGGGAAATAGTTGTTGAACTAAGTGAATAAGGATCTATCGAAAAAGTTGGTGTAATTACTATAATCCTTATTCACCCCCCCTCTAAGGATCGTATCTAGGCTAACCATTGGTATCATAGCCCGTGTGTGTTGAATTTGAGCTTAACATCTCCACATTGCGATCATGGGTGAAATGCCTAGAGAAGGATTGTCTTCATCTAGACCTCCTTGGTTTGATGGGTCCAACTATGATTATTGGGCGGATCGGTTGGAGACCTTTGTAACCGGTCAAGATTTCGCCTTGTGGCGAATTATAACGAAAGGGCCATTCATTCCCAAAAGGTCGAGGACTATCACGGGGAGTGGTTCTAAATCTGTTATTCCGGATGCAAAGATTATTTCCGAATATGATAGTGAAGATGCAAAAAATGTCAAAGAAGAGTTGAACAAATTGCGTCTTGATGCAATAGAACGGGGAAAAGACATCGTTGTGGTTGAAGAGATCGATTGCTTCGATGAATATGATGATCTTTGTGAGGAGGATAGAAGAAAATTGTTCCTCAATTCTAGAGCCAAGAACTTAATTCACATTGCCGTGAGTATGAAGGTCTACAGAAGCATCAAGTGCTACAAGACCGCAAAAGAAGCTTGGGATAGTTTAGAGAGGACTTATCTTGGAGGCTCAAAAGTCAAGAACACAAAGATTCGTTTTCTCACCAATGAATACGAGTTGTTTAGGATGAAGGAATGAGCAACCATTCTAAAGTTTGAAACAAGATTGAATACTATCTTGAACAACCTCAACGGCCTTGGGAAGACTTTCTCAATTGGTGAGATTAATAACAAAATACTTGAAGCGGTCACGCAAGAGTATATGGCCAAAATGGGACAAGTTGAAGAGGCAAATGACTTGAACATTTTTCTCACGGTTGAACTCTATAGTGGATTGTTTGGTGAGGAGCTAGTGATTATAAGCCGGAAAGGTGAATCTAGCTCAAGGTCTTCCGGGAAGCAACTTGCTATGAAAACCATAAAGAATCTCATAGAAGATGAGAGTGATGATGATGATGATGAGAACATAGCTATGATTGCAAAACACTGTAAAAAATACTTGAACTTGAAAAAGGGTCAAGGAGACTTCTCCCCAAAGGACTACAACAAGTTTGAGGGGAAGGATAGAAGAGGTAAGACAAAGGATTCGGGCAACTACAAGAGTGATCCACCGAAGTGTTTTGAATGCAACAAACCGGGCCACATGAAAGCGGATTGTCCGAGAATCAAGAAGAGGGCTAAACAAAGCAAATCCATGAAGGCCACTTGGGATCAAAACACTTCCGATGAGGAATCCGAATCCGAAGTTGAGGAAGTCGCACACGTAGTTTGCTTTATGGCAAATGATTCTATTGAGGTAACTTCCGATACTTATTCTAGTTCCGATGACGAATGTGATTCTCATTGTGTTTCTTTTGATAACTTAAATGCATGCAATGAAAACACGGTGGCCGTTGCCTCTCTTGAAATCAATCACGAGAAGGATACGGTTGACCTTGAAAAACAAAAACTTAAGCAAAATTTGGACAAGGCAAAAGCTCAAATTGATGAGCTAAAGTGCAATCTTGCCAAGTTTGACTTGAGAACCGGGAAATTGGATGAAATTCTCGAGTCTCAATTCAAACATGTTGCTAGAAGAGGTTTGGGTTTTGAAAAAGATGATACTCACATTTTAAATGATGTTTGTGCGTAGTGAAAAGCCCGAGACGTTAAAGTATAAGTGGGTAGTTAAGAAGAACTATTCCAAAACTAACCCCCACGGACCCAAGAAGATTTGGGTACCAAAAGTGAAAAATTGATTATGTTTGTAGGTACACCGCTCGACCACAAATAAGAAAAATGTGTGGATGGCCGATAGCGGATGTTCAAGGCACATGACGGGGGACGCATCTTTATTCTTGAAGTTGGGAAACAAAACTGGTGGAGCGGTCACGTTTGCAAATAACGAATCCGCAAAAGTTATTGGTAAAGGTATTGTTGGTAAGGAAAAATGTTTTAAAATTAAAGATGCCTTACTTGTTGAGCATGTAAAATTCAACTTGCTTAGTGTGAGTTAACTATGTGATTGTAACTATATGATTGTAACTTCAACCTTGTCATCATCTTGCAAATAAAGATGAATACATTATCTCGATTTTGATAAAGTTGAAGTGAGCAATTTGTGCATGAATGTGATTGTTGACGACGTGGATTTATGACATAGACGACTTGGGCATGCTAGTATAGATTTACTTGCAAAATTGTCTAAGCATGATCATGTAAGGGGCTTACCAAATATCAAGTTTAAAAAGAGTAAACTATGTGATTCATGTCAACTTGGCAAAATGCATAAAACGTCTTTTAACTCGGTTAACAAAATTTCATCAAATTGTGTACTTGAGCTTCTTCACATGGATTTATTTGGTGAAATGAATGTGGTTAGCCTTGGCGACTCCAAATATGTGTTTGTCATTGTTGATGATTACTCTCGTTTTACTTGGGTCATTTGTCTCGCAAATAAGAGTGATGCGTTTAAAGAGTTTGCTAAATTGTGCTTAAACAACACAGGCCATCGTGACACCCATCGCGACTCTTGTCTCACGACGGGGTCTCACGGTGAAGCTCCAAATCGTCCAGTAGCATCATCGTGACACCCATCGTGACATCTTTCTATCACGATGAGTCTCACGATGGAACTGTGTTTTCAAATTCTGGTCGTTATCGTGACACCCATCGTGATATGGGTATCTCGATGGATCTCACGATGATGCTGAGAAATTCGAACGTTGGTTCGCCATCGTGAGGCTCATCGTGTCACGATAGGACTCACGATGGGGGTTTCTATATAAGGACCTCAAGTCCGATTTTAGAAACTCTTCTTGCAAAAATTTGTGATAAAAATCAATTTTTCTAGATCCAAAAAGTATCAAGCCTTCTCAATCTTCCATTGTTAATACATCTTAATTGTGAAGAGATAATTCCATAGTTCTAATTTGTATTACTCTTAATTCATCCATAAAAGAATAATTTGTAAAAGAGTAAATTTTCATATAATTCATCTATTGAATTTGAAATCCTAAGAAGAGTCTTCTTGGGTTCCTAGTTGTTAATTAGGAGTTGAAATCCTAGAGTGAGGCTTTGGGTTTCTAGCTAGGGTTAGCTAGAAGTTGTTAGTTGATTGCTTGTATCGAACTCCGGGGGTTTTCATATTAGTAATCACTTTCCGAAATCCTAAGGTTGGAAAGCCGAACTTGGTGTAATTACTATAATCCTTATTCACCCCCACTTCTAAGAATCGTATCCAGGCTAACACTTTCTTGTCCAAACGACAAAGAGATAACAGATTCTTCGTCAAGTGAGGCACATGTGTAACCTCGTTCAATATGCAAAATCTATCATCTTGCGTTCTAATCTTAATAGAGCCAATCCCAACCATCTTGCAGAAAGACCTATTGGTTATCGAAATGATGCCCCATAATTGCTCATACTCGAGAACCACTCCCTGCTAAGACACATATGATATAATGCTCCGGAATGAAGGTGCCACACATCGGTGTAAAATGTGTCATCTACTAACAACAAGGATGTCCTCTGTGGAATGCCTACCATCGTCGGCAACTGTTGCCTCCTCTTGGGACATACCCGACCAAACTCCATATGATATAGCACACATCAATTGCACTTGGACCCATCATCAGCCTACTGAAGAACTTCTTCTCCTATGCATCACAATCTTCGATAGTGTTATCAACCAGTGCATCATGAACGTCCAAACAAAAGACTATGTGAGAATTACCTACTATGGAGGGGATAACTAACCTGATCCAGACGCCTAGAGCTGCAACTATTTTCCCATAGTGAACTTCTCAACATTCAGACTTTTACCGCCCATGTTCTGAAATATGAATCACCAACCTTAGCTCTCATACCAATTTGTTATAACGGTCTACGACTAATGCGGTAAACAACGAAGATAAATGAATAACATAAAGTAATAAAAGTAAGAACACAGATTTAATGTGGTATCTAACAATGTAGTATGACTAATCCACGGTAGAGCTACCAAAAGTTTTACGGTAATGGGAATGACGGATACAGATGATTAAACTATGATATCTAATAAATAAAATTACTAGCCTACACTATTTCTAGAATAAGATTATAAGACTCACTATTCCATATTACAGAAGAATAGAAAACAAGAAATCTATTTTATGTATTTTAGACTAATAGATTTCCGAGCAATAGAAAACATGACATCTATTCTCTGAGTCTTCTTTTTCTATCTCATGTCAAATCTTACGGAAAAGACCTCTATTTATAGGCTTCACTAAGGCACCTATGGAATTACGTTTCCCCTAAGAAAAGTTATTCTTCAAGAAAATCCCACTTTAGTTAACTACCTAATGTAATTACTATAGAAATATGGGTTAATAATAAACTCATAAATGTGCCCGTTGAACAATTAGGTTGTATAACCGATTAGTTCATTTCAGAATTAAGTTCAAAAGTGAATATATTAGAGTTGTACGTACGACAACAAATATATCAAAAAGGATCACTTGATTAATGTTAGGAGTTGTGATGGTTTAGTAGGTGCCCGATCCTAATTTATGTAATAATAATATTCGGTTACATATTATATTACAGAGCTACTATTAATTGAGCCCAAGAGATCACACACAAACAACGAATTGAACATATAATAATGTGATTATTATTATTATTTACAAGAACCAGGAAAAAGGAGTGTTGTTATCGGCAAGGGGAAATAATATCATGTGGGATTTTATCAATTATTTTATCATTGATAAAATCCCACACGATAAGTGAGTATTTAATATGATAACAATAAGTGACATCATAATATATGAAGGGTTTTTCTAAAATGTGCGTTTAAGGTACGGGTTAAGAAGCTAATAACGGAACACAATTGATAAGCATTTGAAATGTGAATGTTACCTTGTATGCTTATGAACGCTAAATTTTATTTCCATATTCAATGCTTAACATGTGCAGTTAGGGCACATTTTAGAAAGATCCATATATAATTCATTATATTCATAAGTGAAAATATAATTGTGAAATTCACTATAATTAAATTCCAACCATTATATCTTTCTTCCATCCTCATTTCTTTCATTAGATGTGATTGTGAGAAACTGAAAAGCCAAGCCAAGTCAAGGAGAAATTGTCAAGCATACACACTTAGGTTCTAGTGTTACGACTCGGTGTTCGGAGATATTTCGTTGGTGTGTGGACTATTTCTTGGAGGCGTTGGCTTTCTTCGCTCAATATTACATCCACTCCCATATCTGACACGATGTTTACGTCTAGACTTGTGTTGTTATTGTACTTATATATATTACTAGTAACGATCGATGTTGTTGTGTACATATATATTATATTTCGAATATAGTTTGATGCGTAATTCCCATGAATTATTTGGCCCTTAAGAAAGCACCTTAATAGGTGATAACTTGTTCTCCGATTTTTACTTAACGAATATGCCTATTCAAATTATCATATTCATTATCGACGTATATAGAAGATTTGCTTTCTTCAATTTGTTGGAGATGGTGGAACTATTTATCTTTGAGTTTTTGGCGTTTTTTATTGTTGCTTAGTGTCTAGTGATGAGGTTGAGAGAGAAGTGTTAGTTGGTTGCTTCATTCTTTTTTTGTATGATTTTAGATATGATTGTTGATTTGGAGTTTGGAAAAATTAGGGAGACTTGTAAACCCTTTGTGCTTACAATTGCACTTATCCATTGAGATCATGCCAATTTTGTGAATGGATCATGGATTATAAGAAAGACATTGGCCTCAGTTTAGGTTAACGGCAATGGCTAAATCGTTGGGGATGGTAATACAAAAAATTCAGTGACCAAATTGACATTAGGAATAGGTATACATTTCATATTGGTCGATAAAGAAAAATAATAAGTTAAAGGAAAACAGAGGGAACGACCTAAACTATTATCAAGTCTGATCTAGGCCGGCATTTCAGAGCGAATCTAGTTATTTTAGTGTGGGTGTTCGACGAAATCGACATAATTTGGAGTGGGTTTTCAAAACACTTAAATATTGATATTAAATTTAAATATTTATTTCTACATTAATCTTTTTATACATATTTTAAAAAAGCTGACGGTTCGATTGAACGATCCTCAATTAGGGTAAGTTTGCCACTAGACAACCCTCTGACCAACATCTGGGCTAAATTGTTTATCATGGACTCATGGTCAACCCAACTTGCATGCATATTCAATCATGCATTCATGCTACATTTTTTAATTAAAAAGGGCCAAGAAGAAACAAAATGAAAGTGGAACATTTAGAAGTTTCTTACAAGTTGATGCAAAACAATTTAATATCCCAAAATCCAATAGAGATGGACTGAGAATTAAAAAATGGAGAAGGTGCAAGAGTTAACACAGATCCAAATTCTGCATGATGGAACATGCAACATTTAATATGTATATTAATTAAATATTAATTCAAATCTGGAACTTATTCCTAGATATAGTAAATAAATGCATTTCATTTGTTATACCACCATATATTAGTATCATAATAATTAATTCGCCCAAAACTACCCATAGCTTATTACATTCCTACAAAATGGTTCAAACACTTGGAGCGCCAGTGGTATTGTATTTGATTCTAGGAGCTCATTCTTCTAAAATACTATAGTTAAATAGTTTCCTGAATTAATATTATTATAACAATAACATGCTCTGTAGGAACCCTGCTTTTGAGTCCAACTTTATGTCCCAAACTTTGGGACACAAACGTAGTTCAGACGCATAATTTGATGTATTGTCCCAAGAGTTTAGATGTTTTCAAAGTTCGGCATCATACATGAAAATAATCATACATGAAAGTAATATGGCGGGAGGGGTTGTGGAGTTTCATTTTGGAACCAACTGGGGCAAAAAAATTAACTTTAAATCTTTAAAATTATATTTTGACCCCAATTTTAACTCCTAAACCTGAAATGTTAACGTAAAACTTGACGTGGGGACTAAAGTGCAACTTTTTTGCCACTTTCAGGGACTAACGTGCAACCGTGTAACTATTGGGGACCAAAGTGCAACTCGGTCATACTATCGGGGACCATTTCAGCAATTTGCTCAAAGTAATATATCCAATACTCAACTACTTACGGTAAGCACACTTTGTCCGGGACGGATCCTGAATTTTAATATGAGATATTAATTTTACGATTCAGAAAAATTCAATTGTGATATTCATTTTAGACAAAAATGAAAGTAAATCAAAGAAACAAAAACGTTCGGAGTAGGATTTGAAATTTTAAGATGCACATCCCATATCTGAAGTCTGTGTCCTACCGGGTCAATACATAAGATCTCGGGTTACTTCGTCTATTGCCAATTGGTTTAAAGTGTAACTCATCAATAGACTTTTAACATGGTATTACACCTAACCCCAAGTTAACGAGACACGTGTAACCCCGGCGATATTGTTCTGGCAGGAAAAAATTTCGCCGATGATTGGGTTACACGTGAGGGGGAGTGTTATGATAATGAGAAAATTGTTGATATGATCTCAGAAAGTGGGTCAAGGTTGTCATTTGGTCCTCGAAAGTTCAACAATTGCAATTTAGTCCCCGAATTTGGATAAAAGTTACAATTTAGTCCAAAAATTTATGGAGTCGTTAAACTTAACAATAGTTTTGTGCAATTGGCTTCCATTAAAGGTTTCACCAAATTTAACGGCTCCGTTAGTTTTTGGACTAAATTGCAACATTTGTCCAATTTCGAGGACTAATTTGAAACTATTAAACTTTCGAGGACCAAATGGAAACCTCGATCCACTTTTTGGGACCATTTCGACAATCGACTCTTAAGATAATCATCCCACATCGGAATTTGGTGTTCACCTGAGTCAATTTCTGACCCACTAAATCCATCCCACGCACATGCTTGGGCTAGGATGTCCAAGAGCCGGACCCCTCTAGAAATTTATCAGGAGACTCCTGGAGGACAAGTGGCATCATCTTAAGATTCGTTCTTATCAGCATCTAAATAACATATAGTTCACATCATCATTTGAGGTCATTCATTTTTAATTGTGCTATGACGACAATGCTTTGACATATACTTGCGGAATCCATATTGAATTATGCATCAAAGTATTTGAGATCCATCCCTAACCACATTTTCATGTATGACAAATCTTGCGAATTTCGAAATAATTTGAGTACCAGAAAACCACTTCAACATGCGAACCATAAAGTTCCCTTCAATTCAGATCACATATAAGATCCGAGCCTTTCACAAGCTCACTCTATACATATTGATACGGGAAAAAATGAGGATTATTACTATTTATTTTTATGTAAAATATTCAAGTGAATATTCAAGATATAACTAATTTATAGGTCCGTCGTTACTTCTTGCTTGTCCAAATCAATATAACAAACATTGATCATCATAACATTGAAGCGTACGTAAATAACGACTACGTGTATTACACAAAACTTGATAATATATCATATTAATGCAATTATTCATACTTTGTTAGGATAACTAACAAAGCTCGAAGAATAAGAAATGTGGTCATGTGCAGAAATCGAAGCTAAATTCAAGTAAACATGCATACGCTTAGGGCACACCGCACACGATTTACTACGTAATTTTTTAAACAATAAAATTGACTTATTAAGGGTCAACAAATCATGAATCTATACTTTAGTCATATTATTACTCCATCAAAAGTGTAAACTAAGTAATGTTGTCTGTACGGTAGCTAATAAGTACTTCTAGGGTCGGTCCTAATATTTTGGGAGTTTTGTGCAAAAATAAAAAATGAGGCCATTTTATTGAAAGAGACTTGGGATCCTGACCAATACGAGCCGACTTTAAAAGAGCCTTTAGCGGGTGTTACGATACCCATTTAGAATAAGTCAATCTTAAGGCATTAAGTCTATGTGAAGGAACAATTACAAGACTACAGTCTATTTTTTATTTTATAATATGGTCAAAATATTAGTACACAGTGTAATAAAATTTGAATCATAGTATTATATAGGTGTATATAAGAGCATAAAATGCATTAATAAATTATTCTTTATATAATTAAAGTTATTTAATGTTACAAGTATATTATTCTACATTATAAATTATCCTAAGATTTTATAATATAATCAAAGAATCTAGATACGACAATCTTATTACTTTAAATGTTATAATAATATGCTACTAACCAATAAATAACTTATATAACTTAAAGAATAATATATAATTGCATCTCATGTTCTTATCCATAAATAATCGATAATATTTTAATAATATATTAATAAAATCATTTTATCTTATAGTAATAATATTTTGAATTGAACCATATCAATCATTTCATGAATTCGAAGTAGTTTATAATGAGAAAAAGACTTTTACTATTAAAACAATAATATATTAATACATCTTGTTTTTTAATAATATGTAACATTAAATAATTTTTATAAAAATATTAAAAAATAATTTGTCACGCTATTTAAATAATATATAATGTAACACTAAACACTTCTATTATATAAAGAATAATATGTTGATGCATCTTATGCTTTTAATTAGATAGTAGATAATATTAATAATTATAACATAAAATGTAACAAATAATCAAGTTGTCACATTGGCTTGATCATTCCTTCTCACCTTATCAATCAAGGTTCACTTCCCACCAAAGCATGCTATATTTAATTTACCAATATGCATATTTGAACATAACATAAATTGGACTTAAAATGGGCTAAAATGAATAAGGGGCTCAAAGGCTTCAAACCAATGGACCATCAAGAATCAAATAATCAGGTCTCCTATCTATATGAAAAATAGCTTTAATAGAGCATTTGCATTCCTCAAAATATTTCCCTAAATTGAACTCCTTATACTACTTTATCAGAGTATGTTTTAACTTTTAGAGCAAATTGCTGAAATGGTCCCCGATAGTATGACCGAGTTGCATTTTGGTCCCCAATAGTTACACGGTTGCACGTTAGTCCCCGAAAGTGGCAAAAAAGTTGCACTTTAGTCCCTACGTCAACTTTTTTGCTAACATTTCAGGTTTAGGTGTTAAAACTGGGGTAAAAATGTAATTTTTAAGACGTAAAGTTGATTTTTTGCCTCAATTGGTGCTAAAATGAAACTCCACAACACTAATTAGGGTGAAGAAAAAAGAGAATTTTGGCGGGAGGAGGTTGTGGAGTTTCATTTTGGCACCAATTGAAGCAAAAAAATCAACTTTAAATCTTTAAAATTATATTTTGACCCCAATTTTAACTCCTAAACCTGAAATGCTAAAGTAAAACTTGGCGTGGGGACTAAAGTGCAACTTTTTTACCACTTTTGGGGACTAACGTGAAACCGTGTAACTATTGGGGATCAAAGTGCAACTCGATCATAATATCAGGGACCATTTCAGCAATTTGCTCTAACTTTTACACAAATTCAAATTCCTTATTTATTACTTGCAACACTTAAAATGAAGAACAAAAGTAGTTTGAGGAAGGTGTAAATATGAGGCACTCCCTATAATATTTGAGGAGATTTTTAGAAACAGGAAATTTACTATTTAGTGCTTTTTCGTTTTTTTGCTATTCCTATTCTAAATATGAAATAGAAAACATTATATGACATCTGTTGCGAATGCTTTAAATTCCTAAAATTTCGGGGCCCCTTTCAAGAGGGGGCCCCGTGCGATTGCACCGGATCCTTACACTATTGGGCCGGGCCTGGGTACTCCTTCCATCAATAATGGTTAGGGTGATTTATTTTTATATACATGTTAATGAAATTTAGATATGTGTCTTATATTCAAATTTCTCTCCTTCTCGTGGTCGGAGCGCTAACTCCGCCCGTCGTTTTATTCTCTTTTCGAGGTTGGGTCCTACATTGAGGCGGGACCCCGTAGAGTGTTCTGTCTGGGATGATGCTTCCCAACTCCTACCATTAGACTTCTGTGGCTGGTTTTTTCGTGTTCCCATCGAAGGCGCTAATGATTCAGCATTGTTGTCGCGTTTGTCCATTCCGTAATGCGCATGTTGATTTGTCGGGAGACCTGCATGGGAGCGAACCGGAAGCCTAAACGATTCTCCAATGGGATCAATTTGATTCCAGGTTGTCTCTGTCTGTTGGTTGCGTCTAGGAGCTTCTATGGAAGTCGATGCTTGCCGGTTCCTTCGTTGGAGGCTAGGAACCTCTAGCCTAGATGTAGTTGTCTTGGTTCGTGCTATATCATCTAAAAGTGTTGTCGGGTTCGAACGCAAATAATCCGGCGATCAAGTCAGTCACGAGTATTTGAGAGCAAAGTATTTATTTTAGGGAGATTAATGCGTTACCTTCTCTGCTGAACAAGGATAGGTATTTATAGACCACCTATCCGCAATAATCGCACATTACGGCGCGTGTCCCTATATAATTGGTTGTGCATTTACCCTAACTTGATGTGCGCTAAGTTCTCATCCAAACCAACTTAATAGTTACTACTATTACAATATTTTTGAATATGCATGCCTCCCCAATATTTTGGTACATACCATGGTCATGAATCATGATGTGTGTCATAGCTTAGTAGTATTTTATTTCTAGTGGCAAGATGAGAAAACCATGGAGAAACAGAAGGAAGACTAATCGGGAAACCAGTTTATTTTGCATGTTCTCAAATTTATTTGGATCTATACTAGTACTATATAATTGTTGAATTAATTGGAAGCCAACCTTCCACATCATCATAGATAAATATATATACAACACTAAAATTGCTATATATAGAACCATGGTTTTGTCTCTCGCACATAGTAACATATATGAAGAGTAGTTTCCATTTTGTTATATATATAGTTTTATCTTTAGACTATATGTGTATGCAGAAATGAAAATGGACAATAATAATGTATGTGATAATGTGAACATGTTTATATATCTCTCTGCCTCAGCCATCAGCGCCGGTATGTGACGTTCAATTATTAAAATAAAGGACTAACGGGAGCTAGTTAATCGAATAGCCTAGTGGTTAAGGCTCTTGCTAGAGACTAGAAAATCCTGTTCGAAACTCACCCTCATCACTAATTTACAAAAAACAAATAGAGGACTAACGGTCGTAACAACATAATTACATATAATTACAAGATATTTTCAGTCAATTATCAATATAATTGTAGCAATGGTCCCACTAAATAGGGTCAAGTTGCACTTTCGATCGGACAGTGTTGTAGATATGGTCGTTGATAGTGTGTACATGGTTCTCATTTGGTCTAAAATATAACGGTTCCGTTAAAAGTAGACGGATTTGGGGGCAAAATAGTTTCAATAAGACTTTTGGACCAAAAATATAGTTTTTGAGAACTTTTGGGGCCAAAATGGAGTTTTTAAAGCATTTTGGGTCAAGGGAAAAAATATAATATTTAATATTTTGGGGTCAAAATATAATTTTTAAAAATTTTCATGAATTATGTCAAAGGTGTAGGAATGATCCTTGATAATGCACACTTAGTTCCCATTTGGTCATATGTTACATATCTTTGTTCATTAATTGTCATTATACTTGTTTTTCATTAACTATAATTTAATACAGGAGAAATGTGTTAGTACAATTATCTACTATATGAATAATATAGTAATTTAGTATTCTAATTAAACAAATTTCATATATTTGTACTTATATTATATTCAACTATACTTTATAATTATCGTACCACCATATTACGACATATTTTAACTATATTAGTATAATAAATTATTTACAATTAAGATATTTGGAATAATCTAAGGTGTAAATATTACGAGTTTCAGTTAATTTACTATACGTGTAATGTTGTAGTATAATAATGTAAGATACTACTGCTAGAAGCCTACTTTGCAAATAATGTACTAGACTATGAGTGATGATGATATACGTAACTTTGTTATTTTGGCCTTGCTTAAAGGACTTAACGGGCCTAAGTCCAACACCTTTAGGAAAGCCCATATAGTACGAATAACAGCTGTCCTCCCAATGCTTACAAGACACGCATCTTCAAGACGAATTTTAATCTCTCTTAACCCTATAAATAAGCTTAACTTGACACAATTAAAGTTATGTTCGCTATTCATTACTAAATACTCCGATCAATCCTTCTTTTGTTGACTTGATTGTCGGACTGTTTGTGGCCGAACACCGATCACACTTTTAGGTTGACGATGGCAAGACCATGAGGCACACGATTCGGAGCAGCAAGACATTCCCATCCCATAGAAAGCATTCCATCCGAACGTATCCTTGGGGACGTTCTGAGACGGCCACGAGCTTGAGCCTAATCCAAGAGGAACCTTAGTCCAGTCCCGGAAGCAGCACATCCTAAACCGGACCCGGGTTTATCTGGGGTCCGGTTGAAGAATTTCATGCTGAATTAACTAGTACAATTATCTATTATACAATTATACGAGTAATGTAGTGGAACAAATGATTTAAAATACGAATAACCCACAAGTAATCTAATATGCAATAGTTTAATATAAGACAAATCAAATGTACTAGTAATGTAATCGTACAAAAAATCTAATATAAAAAATCTAATATATTGTATATTATTGTATTTTAGATTTTTTTACTACTAAAGTACCAGTAAATTCGATTATTTTTTTAAGCAAATTGATAACTAGGTCTCAAATAAACACTATATATAGCCATAAAATATGTTGATATTGAACCACGCGAAGTGATTTATATTTTTGCCCCAAATCCTTCTATTTTCAACAGAACCGTTAAATTTTGGACCAAATGAGAACCATGTACACACTATCAAAGACCATATCTGTAACACTTCCACTTACTAGGACGAAAGTGTAACTTAGCCCACTTACTGGGAACACGGCTGTAATTAACTCCAAGTTCATCACCTTTTGTGTTAATATGTATTATGTCGCTAAATAAAACACTCACGAGGGACGCGTGAGCTTTCAATAAGAGTATATTATCATGTCATTAGACATAATTTGGAGCAAAAGAATTCTAAAAATGAAAAAAAAATCCGTATAATCCATCCCAAATTTAAAACGTGTTATACACTTATACTTAAGGATATATTGGTAAGAACGTTTGAAATATATGTAATGGACTAAAAACAATCTTGTAAAAATATGTAATTGTTCTAGCCATTGACCTTCTAATAAATACCATCTATATTAATTTCTTCCGAGTGTCCAATTAAATTTTGTTTTGAAAATAATATGATCGAGTATTAAACTAATTTTGTGTCAGAAAGTTAAAAATTACTCTTTTTTTTGCTGAACATAGATTTGTTAAGATTGTTTCAAATGAGCCCGAAATTAACATATGTGAGAATTTCATATTGAAAATAAAAAAAAAAATTTATAATTTAATAAACTACGGAGCTACTTCACTTAACACCAATTAATTTAAAGATGATATCTCTTTAGATTATGAAGTATACTCTCTCCTTATATGGGTATGTATGACCCAAACTCGATTAATGAAAATTCTCCAAAATTGAAATTATTCTATAGTAAAACAAACTTCACTCCCAAATGTGTTTTTTATTCCCAATCATATGAATCTTCGGCTAAAGAATCCACTTCGTCGTGGGAGCATGGGTAATTTAATTTTCTTGCAAAATGATTATGTTGAAATAGTGTCTAAAAAGATAAATTACACGCCCTCCTCTCAAGTTTATTGGTATATTCATGGTCGGTTTAGGGTCTAGGGAGTAAAGACAGTATTTACGTGAATATATATCCAGACTTTGTCTAATATATTGAAGGTCTACTCACGGGTGGATCTAATTTTTTGGAATGGTGGTTTAAAATATGTACTCTCACTAAAATTTTATCGATTTAAAAATATTGATAGTTATATTTCATTTTTTGTTGTCGAATCTGATCAAGTTGATCAGTGAAGATGACTTTTCCGACAAAACCTCAATTATCGCCACCAAAGTCACTGAGTCGAAACTTTTTTTACCGATTTACACCGAAAAGCACCTCAAAATTGTTAATTTCAGTCGCTTTCAACCATTACAAGCTCTAAAAACAACAAATAATCAACTTCTAATCGAAAAGGCAACAACTTCGGTATTATGGCTAATGGCACCAAATATCACCAACTTATATTATCTTTTCACTTCAATCACCATTTTTTAAACGTACTAAAGTTCGCTTACCTTCACTAAAAAGTGTGTTAAAGTTTAATTATTTGGGGTTTATTTGAGGATTTGGGCCAACTTTTATAATGATGTAATATTTTGGACGATGATTTATACTAAATAAACATATGGGCTACCTTTACAATTAATTTAACCAAGTCGAAAAAAGCCAACAGATCTCATCACCAACTCCCCACTCTCTTTCCTCCCTCCTATAAGCTATATAATATTTTTTTTCTTTTACAAAATTAGTGGTGGTTCAAATGAACCACCTTGAATGCAGTGAAGTCCACCACTGGTCTGAAGACCCAAACTTGTTATGTACATCTTTTCAATAGATTTTGTTCATTTTTGTTTTTTCCCAAATGAATTGCGATAGTAGATGGGGTAACACCCACTCCTAGGACTTACAAGTGTTAACGCCCTTCTAAATTTTTGTTGATGGGGGTAACACCTGTCCAAGAAGCTAGGAAATCTCTGAAGGTTGATTGTGCTATTTTGCAGGTACCAAGCTCGTAGCTACTTGTCCATATGGAGACCGTCGAGTATAGTTGTTGAATACGAAGGAGGGATCCTCTGCATGTAGTAAAGGAGGATCGACCAAAGCATATTATTGGACCCAACAAAATTGGCATCCAGTTTACTATGAGGGGAGATAGATTTATAGTCCTGCTGAGCATGCTCACATTATATTACTTAGGAGCACTTTTATGTTTTATTATAGGGGCTCTCATTTGGAATTTCGGGTGTTTTATGACGTATGATCAGGGGAAGAGGATGAGATTCCCTTTGACTCGGCTAATCCTCTTTTGGCAGGTTGGGATGCCCTACAGGCATTCCACCTCCCAAAATTTGAATAGTTGAGATTATAGATCCCATCCCTACCCTCTTTTTTGCTAGACTTTCTGAGATTTCATTATATAGAGCTTTATTCGAATTTCAAGTATTTACTTTACCGCGATTTCACTTGTAAGACGTTGTATTATTTGTTCATTAGTAACATGTAACCCCTCATTGGGTTTAATTAAAAAATGCCATAATAGATATTTTTTATATCTTGAATTATAAAATGAATAATTCAAATTAAAGTTCTTGATGAATGGATAATTAAAATTTGACCATGATTAAATTATAAAATGAATGGATAATGAAATTTGACAATAATAACTAATGAGAGCAATTAGTTTAATGATTAAATTAGTTTTTTATTGTCAAATTTAAACTACCAATACCGACAATAATTTCTTTTCTCAAATGGGCATTTAATTTTACAATATAAAATCATCTGGTCAAAACTAGTAGTGAAGTGTGTTAAGAGAACCACACGGCTTGTCCTGATGATTATTGGCTCATGTCTCCACAATAGAGGTCATGGGTTTGATTAATGGTGTGGAGAAAAACCGAAACCGAGCCGAGCCGAACCGGAACCAAACTGATTTTGTTGGAACCGATCGAAACCGAGCAAATTGCTGAAATGGTCCCCGACAGTGAGATCGGATTGCACTTTGGGCCCCAATAGTTACACAGTTGCATGTTAGTCCCCGAAAGTGGTCAAAAAGTTGCACTTTAGTCCCCACGTCAAGTTTTCCATTAACATTTCAAGTGTATGCATCAAAATTGGGGTAAAAATATAATTTCTAAGACTTAAAGTTGATTTTTTGCCCCAATTAGTGCCAAAATGAAACTCCACAACCCCAATTGGGGTGAGGAAGAAAGGGAGTTTTGGCGGGTGGGAGGTTGGAGAGTTATATTTTGGACCAATGGCAATGGGGGTAAAAATTCAACTTTAAGTCTTAAAATTTTTATTTTTACCCATATTTTAATGCCTAAACCTGAAATGTTAACGAAAAACTTGACATGGGGACTAAAGTGCAACCTTTTGGCCCCTTTTGGGGACTAATGTCCAACCGTGTAACTAGTGGGGACCAAAGTGAAATCTAATCTTACTATCGGGGACCATTTCAGCAATTATCTCGATCGAAACCGAACCGATTTCGGTTCCGCCTTTGAGATAACCGAAAAAACCGAACCGAACTGTTGACTAATTTTATGTAGAAAAAATTAAGCTTAGTATAGGATAATTGGCGAGAGGATTCAACATTGTTTATTATTAGTATGATATAATAATTGATAAGTGAATATGTTTTAAGCTAATAATAATATGGATATATACATATATATTTAAAAGGTGGTATCGTGTGACAAATGTGTATACGAATTTTGAAATTAGTTTTAAAAGGAGTTCGTTAAACTTTATAGAGTTGATATATCCTTAGAACTTAATTATGAGTTATATTTAATATAAAATAATAATCAGATTTAAATTTGGATAAAAATTGAATAATAATATTATCTAGGAACGAACAGACCTAAAATTTCAAAGCCGAAAGTGGGCTCAAATTTATGTCCAAAACACGAGGCCCAGAACCGAAACCGACTTGGAACCGAACCAATTTCAGTTCTGTCTTCCGTAGAACCGATTATGTCGGTTCGGTTCTTTTTTTTGTCCAAAATCGAACCGTGCACACCCCTAGGTTCGACATCTGGCGAGTTTCCAAATATTTACAGATGCCTCTGCCCCATTGTAACATAGATTTTTCTTTCCCGTTAGTTTAAGTTTACTTTCAATATGTTATCATTTAACAAAAAGAAAGTGTGTAACGAGGGAAGTGATTTTTGTATCCTTTTATACATAACTAAATGCAAAGCATCTAGTCAAAACTAATGAAGTGTTTTGTTTTTTTTCATATATGTATTTGAACTCTCATTATTTTTTCAAATCAGTACCTATACATATTTTATTACCGATAGACACATGAACCTTAAAAATGACACCTGAATTTTTACTTTTCATTTTTTTTTGGAATTTTCAAGTTTTTAATATATAGCAACTTTTTAACCCAAGGACAAGTTAGTCATATTGAAAATATGATTTTTTTTCTTAAATTAGCGATGAGGTGAGTTTCGAATCCAGAACCTTTTGGACATCACTAACAAGAGCCTTTTCCACTAGATTATTCGATTAACTCGGAAAATATGAATTTTTAAAGAGAAAAAGTAGAGACAAGTTTATGTGCTAATCTAAAAAAAAAGATATTTTAGACACCAATATAATAATCAGGGAAAAGTTCGGGTATCGGTACAGAAACCTTTATTCCTTATTTAGACGCCACCCGCACGAGCCAGCCACAAGCAAATTTGGGCACGACTCACTAAAAAAATAACCCACACCACCGATATAGCTCGAGCATTAATAGTCCACCACCTCGTCGTCATCAATATCAAGCTTTTTCCCAAAACCGAGTTTCAAGATTGCATTTATAAGCAAAATCATAAAATCAGTTTTAATGGATTTTCATTCAAAATCACATAACCAAAGTTTCAAGATTTCATTTCTAATCAAAATGCCTATACCACTTTCAAAATTGCATGTTTAATCGAAATTGCTATACGCAATTAAAATTGAATATTAATGGGGTTGGGTTAAATGATTGGGGTTGGACTAGTTAATAATTAGGTTGTTTTATGTTTAGTTTGACTGTTTTGTCCTCCATCAAAAAAATTTAAAATCTAAAAATTACAGAAAAAGATTCAAAACAAAAGATCAGATATTATTTTTGAAGTCCAGGTACCTATTTAAAAAAAACTTCAATATTAATTCAAAAGGATAATAGAAATTCATGTGCCTATTATGACCATTAAATAAGTGATAAGACTACTTCTTGGCAACCGGTAAAAGGTGTATATATAAATGGTACGCTCATTTAAGGCGTTCCCGCTTGGCTAGCTCATCACCCAACAGAGGATGTAAATTCGGGATGTGCCTTTAGCGGCTCGGTACCCCACCTCAAAAGTGTCTAAAGTAGGCTGGGTAACCACCCACAAACAGATCTTCCCTTGAACAAATGCAGAGTTATTCATGCACCTGCCGTGGATCGAACCCACACACTTGTGGAGGAGCACACTCTTATAGTAAAGTCTCTTACCATTTGAGTAGCTATGCCCCGTGGGCAAATATTACTCCTTGCTTATGATCTTCATGCTTTAGCTAGCTAGACTTGTAATATGTTAACTGTTAAGCCTGTTATTAGAGGACATCTATTCAACTATTAAGCGTAGAACGTTGATTAATAAATTTAGTAGCATGCTTTAATTATTCTATGTTATGGAAATACTTGTCCGTCTCTATCAACAAGTGCACATTAAATACCCATTCCATCCCATTTATGATATGGTCAACATGATTGTTCAATTTAACTTTACAATCATCTAAATAAATGTTTTTTATGAAATCATCATTCCATGAATCTCGTACACAGTTGCCATGAAAGATAAGGAGGAGGTTAATTATAAGATGTGTATTTACTCATAAAAAAATAAAAGCTTATTTTTTAATCACTTCCACATAATATTTACTTATAAAAAAAGTCGAACACGTGATAGGTGAAAACTTAAGGTTATATAGCTATTTAGCAATCTAACTCCTTATTAATTGAATTATGCCCCAAAAATAAATTAACCATCACTTTGAATTCCCTTAAATATGTAACTTTGATTTTAATAAATGTTATGATATAATTCTTGTTAATATATCAAAATATATTAGTAATATTTAATAATTTTTTTACAACAATATTTTATATAACATGGATATGAACATCGAGTTTAAAATGTAATTTTTTTTCTTTCTTTTGTTTATTTCTAGTTATTCATGGCGAATGACTCGTCAACCATTGAATGAGGGGTATCCCGTGTATAAATGTATCACCAATGTCATACAACATTCAAGGTGGAGACAGTCTAAAATGTAAATTAAAAGAATAAGAAGTAAATCATTAAAAGATAATATTCATTTTTTTGGTTACTATATTATTAGAGTTAATTATTGATTCAGATAGTGGGACAATGTTACAACTTATAATGTTGCAAATTTATCCTTGAAAATGGTACAAATAGTATTACAGTTCAGTCTCCAAAAGTGATAATATATAGTCGCATATTAGTAGGGTCTAAACCAGTATGAAGAGTTAAGGTGACCTGGTTTAAGAAATTAATATAACTAGTTAAACAAAGTACAACAGAATAAAAATTATTTTAAAGGTATTGTATGAGTTAATACTCTATCGATAGATATGTTTTTAGCTATTTAACTTTTAATATAAATGATCAATAAATCTTTAAAAAATCGTTTTTTCATTTTGTTTCGAACATCCGTCTTGATATAATTAATAAAAGAATTAATAAGTCGAATATCAATCTATGAACATAGGCTTATGAGGAGAATATATAGATTGGGGGGCAGCTAAGCTAATATCAAATTTGTTTTTAATATCAGATGTATCATATGTAAGGGATTGAACAAGCTCAGGATGGCCATGGCTCCCCACCCCCTCCATATCCATTCTTCACATTAGACCTCGTTTTCATCAGTTTCGGGGATTATATTATAAAAATTGTGCTAATGTTAGGGACTAATTAGCAACAATGTAATTATGTGGGATCAAAACACAACTGCGTCCTCTATTACAAATCAAATCGATAGTTATAAATTATATAATATTTTGTTGAACCAATTAACAGAAATACAACATATTTAATTTAGTAGTCAAGCTCTGTGCAAAAAAGTTCCATGAGCTCCTAAATTGTCACTTGCAAAACGGAAAGTTTTGAATTATAATGCTTTCTTACACTAAATGGCCAGCTTTCTTACACTAAATGAAGTTTCAAATGCAAGATGGCTCAAAAGCATACAAAACATCCACCTCAAAAGTCACAAACTATAACTATTTCTCTTAATAATATAGATTATCCAATCCCTTTTGTGTTAGCACTTTACTTAGTTAATTTTGCAACAATTTTGCTCGTCTACTTCAAATAAAAAAATTATACCAAAAAATGTCAATATGCAAAAATATTCAGTAATTTTTTTTGTCAAGTGATATCATACATTCATACTGAAAGTAAATCCTAAATTAATTGGGGAGTAGATGGAAGGGGGAAATCTACTCTAACAACGGATGCAAAGATCAGATATCAGTATTTATTAGGATATTTTGCCAGGACTCGAACCAAGAGGCCAGGTCGCTAGGACCTATAATGTGAGGCTGAATCGATAACCATTAGGTCAAGACTACTGGTTAAATAACATGTAATTGACCATGCAATAAGTTAGATTCATCATCCATCACCCTTTCATAATCCGAAGCTGACCTTTTTGTTTTGAAGTATACATTTGTGAAATTGAAATTATTTTTATTTGTGAAATAGATGGAGCTGACTTTATGCATTTGTTGTTTTATTAGGGGTTGACTTCGTTTTATGTGAAAAATGTGAGATAGAGGACATGAAAGGCCGTTGACCTATTGTTTTGATTTCATCATTTTCATTATTTTGCAAGTTTATGGGTAAGACACGTGATGGTAGACCATGAAGAGGATGAAAAAGTAAACGTAACATAAAACATCTATTTTACTTGAAATTGGACTCTTCAATAATACGCGTATTTACACATAGTAGGTCCATCCTTGATATAAAATTATAGTTTTAAATTATTATGTATTCGTAACTATTGGACTTTGACATATTTGTTCTTTTAAAGTAGCAAATTACTAAATAGCCTCAATAGTAATATTATCGAGTTCTAATTCTATTTATTAGACTCGTTGAATTTGGCCTAAAATGTTACAACAGTTTTGGAAGCTAAGGAGTAAATTGAAAAGATAAATCGTTCAGGGGTAAATTGAAAAGATAAATCATTCAGGGGGTAAATTGAAAACGTCTCAATACCTTGGGGGGCCAAAGAAAAAAAAAAGATGATTGAATGTCTATAAATGTGAATGGACAAAATTACCCTCGTTAAAAACTTACAAAATACACCCAAAATCTTTCATAAACGGCCCAGTGACAAAATTTTAGCGCAAAAATGTAATTAAGTGATCCAAAACACTCACTTTAAAAAGACGGTGATCGAAGTCTAAAGTTTAGCAATATTCAGTGATCTTTCATGCCATTAACGCTATTTATTGTTACATTTAAGTCGTGTTATTACAAAATTAAGGTATGTTCTTGTCTACTAACATCTAAAATTTATATTAATTAAATGTGGAGTAAATGTGGAGCACCATTGTTAGTATAGAAAAACATTTTACATGCAATCATCATCTAAATGTGGATTGAATGTGGAACACCGTTGTTAGTGGTGAACTGAGTATCGAACTCAGGACGTTCTTGTCACTGGCAAAAATCTTTTCCATTAGGCTATTCGATTAATTTTTTCTATAAAGTAAGATCTTCATTACAATTTTTTAACTTTTATTAATTTTAGTCATAAAAAACTATATTTAGTAATTATTGTAGGAGAGTCAAAACAAATTAATTGGTGACTTGATCATGATGGCAGGACAAAGTGTCAGTTTAGATTTAAATAGTTACATTTACATTATTACATATTTCTTTTCATAAGTGGCACATGTATTGTAATATGGTCTTGAAAATGATAATGATGTCAGTATTACATTATAAACCTTACAAGATTAGGAACTAATATATAAATATTTATCGAGTTAATCGAATAGCCTAGTGGCAAAGGCTCTTGTCAGTAACCAGAAAATCCTGGGTTCGATACTCACCTCATCGCTAATTGACAAAATATATATATATATATATATATATATATATATATATATATATATATATATATATATATATATATATATATAAATATTTATCATTTTCGAAGACACACTATAATACTAGGGTCGGTTTATGCTACCAATCTACAAATAATGTAATGATCTAGCACCAAATCTAATTCCATTTGAATATGTATGTTAGAAGTAGGGATGTTCATAGTATGGGTACTAATATTCTAGTAGGTGTGTGAGCAAATTGCTGAAATGGTCCTCAATAGTATGATCGAGTTGTATTTTGGTCCCAAATAGTTACACGGTTGCACATTAGTCCCCGAAAGTGACAAAAAAGTTGCACTTTAGTCCCCACGTCAAGTTTTCCGTTAACATTTCAGGTTTAGACGTTAAAATTGGGGTAAAAATATAATTTTTAAGACTTAAAGTTGATTTTTTGCCCCTAAAATGAAACTCCACAACCCTAATTGAGGTGAGGAAGAACAGGAGTTTTAGCGGGAGGGGGTTGTAGAGTTTCATTTTGGCACCAATTGGGGCAAAAAATCGACTTTAAATCTTAAAAATTATAATTTTACCCCAATTTTAACGCTCAAACCTGAAATGTGAACGGAAAACTTGACGTGGGGACTAAAGTGCAACGTTTTGGCCACTTTCGGGGACTAACGTGCAACCGTGTAACTATTGGGGACCAAAGTGCAACTCGGTCATACTATCGGGGACCATTTCAGCAATTTACTCGTAGGTGTGTTCACATATTTTGTTAGGGATAGTATGTGGTAACTTAGTTAGGCCTACTATCTTAGTTTCTGTTGTTTGAACGAAACTTATGGAATTTTCTATATAGTGTTGACCCTATCAATTATTAAGATCTGAATACTAATTTTAATTTGTTACCATATTGGTTAGTTTTTTACCATGTGATATTCGTTACTGGTAATATTTCGTTGATCTTATACTATTTTTTATTTTCAATATTTTTTGAAATTTTTTGTTTTATTTGAATTTTTTATTTTTTAAGTTGCCCTTTCATAATTTGAGATTCCCCATTATTATAATTGCAAATACCACGAGTTTGATGTAGCGAGATATGATCGAAACGAAAGGGGTTCATTTACGGTTCAATAATTGATGAATTACGACATTGTTTGGCGACTCCTACAATACAGTCTGTCGTGTCCTTTACATACTGATTTGACAGGTTCGAAAAGGATGACGTTCATGACAGTTATTGATTGAAAATTTTGCATAGTCTAGCGAGTCAAATATGCATCGATTTGACAAGTTCGAAAATGATGGCGTTTCCACCAGTTATTGATTTGCAAATTGCACATACATAGTCTGGTGAGTCCTAACTGGTGAGTCCTATATGCATTGATCAGACAGGTTCGAAAAAGATGATAATCCTGACTGTTATTTATTTATGTGTTATGCATTGTTTGGTGAATCATATACGCACCGATCATGATCCGTCTTGATGTTTTTTTGATAGCACACCAGCCATTGATGACATAGTTGTAGCAGTGATATTTATCTTATTTTTACATTTACTTTGTGCATGCTACAATTTGAGGGAGGGTGTTAAACCTATGTTATTATTATTATTATTATTATTGAAATTTACTAGTATATTATTGGCTTATTTTCATTTTGGACCCTGAACTATCACGTAAGTTTCAAATTGGACCCTGATACTATCATAAGCCTCGAATTGCCCCTTATACTACGTTTTGTCTCATTTTGCCCCCTCAAATGCCAATTTTATATTGAATTTCGTTTTAAAAGAAGGGCAAATTCAGATTATCACATATATCAAACTTTTGGGGCATTTTTACAAATAACTAATGATAGTATCAGGGTCCAATTTGAAACTTACGTGATAGTTCAGGGTCCAAAATGAAAATAAGCATGGGATTTATTTTTAATTTAATAAGTTTTTTTATTAGTGAATTGTGCCCAAAAGTTTAATATATGTGTTATTTCAATTTTGCCGTTATTTTAAAACGAAATTACATTATATTTGGCGTTTTAGGGGGTAAAATGAGACAAACCTTAGTATAGGGTCCAATATGAGGCTTAGGATAGTATTAGGGTCCAATTTGAAATTTTCATTATAGTTCAGGGTCCAAAATGAAAATAAGCCTATATTATTGTTGCAAACTCATGGAAATTTAGACAAATTGCCATGAGTTTAGGGATGAAGATAGGATTATGGACAAGAGGAGTATCTCATTGAAAACAAAGAAAAAAAAAGAGAAAAGAAGATTGATTTATTCTACTTCGAATTGAAGTGGAAGTTTGAACGAAATCTGACAGGTTCGAAAAGGATGTCGTTCCTGGCAGTTACTGATTGGCGAATTACGCTTAGTCTGGCGAGTCTTATACCCAGACATCTGACAGGTTCTAATTATTGAACATGCACATTATCTGGCGATTCCGATATGCGTTGTCTGTCGAGTCCGATACGCACTGGTCATGGATCCGGCTTGATCCAAATTATGTTTTTTTTTTAATACTACTTATTGTTGTATTGCAAACCCATGAAAATTCAATCAAATAACCGTGAGTTTGAGAGAGGGTGTTAGGTTAGTGGCCGAATAGCCCACAACCATGGGCCCGAATTAGAGTTATGTCTAGACTCTAGTATTTACTTATAGAGCAAATTGCTAAAATGGTTCCCGAAAGTGGGTTCAAGTTATCATTTGGTCCTCGAAAGTACAAAAGTTGCAATTCAGTCCACGATATTGGCCAACGGTTGCATATTGGTCCAAAATTTAACTAAGGCGTTAATTTTTAACGCCCCAATGGTGATTGTAGTTCACTCCTAAACTAATTCTATTATTACCGTTTTAACTTGTTAACAACGTTTGTAACTCACTAGGCGCGTCGGCCGTTAACATTGAACATCGTTGTTAAGTTTTGGACCAATCTGCAACCGTTGGCCTATATCGTGGATTGATTTGCAACTTTTATCCTTTCGGGGACCAAAAGACAAGCTGAACCCACTTTCGAGGACCATTTCAGCAATTTACTCTTTACTTATATATAGTCTTCTATTTTGTATTCATCATCAGATAAAAATAATCATTCTCAATAAAATATCTCCCTCTATATTTCTATAGAGATCTTAAATTCGAGTATACGATGTATAATTCCAATAGTCAATTACCTTCCCAAAACCATATCATTTTCAAGACGATTCTACATAACATATCATTTTCACGACGATCCTCCGTAACACGCGTAAGGATATGTACATAGCTTTGGTGTATGTACATTTAATAGACGTGTCCCAAAATTCTATCTGCATGGAAAATTGATCAATTTCTGATTTGGACGGCAGTTAACCTAATAGTTAGTTGGTGTTAAAATCTGTGCCTTTTCACAACACCACAAACTTTCTTCTTCATCTCGTACAACTTTATTGCCTTTTGTGGCTAAAAAATCAAAGGTGGCACCTGCCTTTTTTGCTTGTTTTATTACTTCAAACATTAATGTTTATTGAAAACTTCTCTTTTGAAATGTTGGTCATTTATTCGTCGGAATCGTACTTATCGGAAAGGCGTTTGAACATTCGTAAGCATATAAGGTAACATTCATAAGCATATAAGGTAACATTCAAATTTCAAATGCAATTAATTAGCAATTATGTTCCTTTATTAGTTTCTTAACCTGTGCCCTAAGGACACATTTTAGAAAAATCAATTAAGAAAATTGGAGAGAGTAACATTTATGTACCAAAATTATGATCCATATTCATTTTTAAATACCCGACCTTCATTTTAAACGTTCTCGCTTGATTAATCCATCGTCCAACATAGGAAAAAAATTTAAAATGTACTTTTAGGCTTTTAGCGTCCGATATTTCACTTCACAAATATCAAAACTCTAAATAATCATCCACAAATAGTGTCTCCTTTCAGCAACTGGAGAGTTACTTATGAATTATGATCCATATCCAAAGTGTACATTAAGATAGGTGCAAACTTTGAGAATAGAATTAACCATTACTTATCTGCCACCTATGTATGTGTGTTTTCGAGTTGAGTTTTCGTTGATATTTTTTTGTTTGTTCATCATGAGTTATTTTGTTAATTTAATTGGACAAGGTTTATTGGGTTATTGGGGTAATTTCATTAATTTGCACCATACTCTCTTAAAATTTTTAAATGTGTATTATATTTTTCTTTAAATTTAAATGCGCACACTATTCCCTTGTAAATTTTAAAATATTGTATCCTACTTCCTTGGTATTAATTTTTGTGTTAAAGTCAAGTTTTGTGTTAAAATATCTATGAATATTTAATTTTCTTTCACATAATTTAACATTATTAAGGAAACATGAGATGGTGTACCTTTACTATAAATATGACATTATTCAATAACAAATATGTTTTCTTTCAAAATAAATTAACCTTTGAAATCATATAATCTTAAATATAATATGTGTAATTAATATAGTACAAGAGTGATATAATACAAGAGAAACAAATGAATATGATCATTAAAAATTATTAGTATATAACATAAGGTCTATTGATGCACTAACTCTAAATACAATTAAAAGTTACTTAAACTTGATATAAAGTATACAAACATTACATGACTTGGGAACACCTAATGACTTCAAAAATGTTTTACTTGTTTAAATTAGTTTATAAAATAAATAAAAAAGAGGACTTTACTATCACAGGCCTAAACATGTGAAATCATCACACTTAGTACCATACACCATGTGAAATTGACGCACTATATCACCAGGTATGACGATTTCACACGTTTGGGCATATTTTCACACTTTATTTTTGTTTCGATTATTACGAATGATTTATTATGAAATTAATTAACACGACTCTAATGTAATGGATGAGATGAATCATTATTAAACATATTATGAGTTAATAAAAAAAATATACTAAGATATTCATCAAATTCCTCTCTTTTGAAAATGTTACATGTCTAATGAGATAAGATGTTATGATCGAATAGACCAATTATCGTAATCATCAACAATGCGGCATCAAAGGCAATCTTTCTAAATATTACTATTTTTTATACAGATATTACATGACTTGGGAACACCTAATGTCTTAAGACATGTTATATAAATTTGTTTAAATTATTTTATGAAATAAATTAAAAAAAGGACTTTACCATCACAGGCCTAAACGTGTGAAATCATCACACTTAGTACCATATACCATGTGAAATTGACGAACTATATCACCAGGTATGACGATTTCACACGTTTGGCCATATTTTCACCCTTTCAACATTTTAAATACTGACGATGGGGACGATGACACTCACTTGATGGTGAAGATATAGGCTGGGAGACTAGAAAAAAATGAAAATGGTAGGACGTTCTTCACAGATGGTTGGTTAGATTTTGTTGAAGCAATAAAGGCAAACTTGCATGACACTTTATCATTCAATTTAAGTCTCATGTTAGTAAAAATAATTTTGTAGTTTATGACGTTTACGTCCGTAGCCATAAGAACGTACCACTAATTGGTTACCACATTTCTTGGGAATTTGCCTTTCTAGGAAACATTCATGAAGATTCTATCTGTTGAAACAAAATATATGTATGGCAAAACGTGTGAGATTGTTATCCTATATATGTTATAATGATGGTCAAACACGTTCCAATTTTTCTCATAAAGTAGAGATTCTCTGACTTCGATAAGACATGCCAAGGTCTCACAAAACGGGTGTAGGAATCACTTTGCACATCTTTGCATTATGGTTCCAATCCATACGTTTCATAAAAACAATTTTGATTCAACATAGGTAATTCATAAAAATTATTATTATTCAACAAAAGCCAGTCATCGATGGTGCCATTGCGTGCGTGGTTGAAGTCAGCCCACCCATGTCCAAGTATTAGACGAGGACGTCCGTTGATCACTTGCTCATATATGATCGCGTCAAAATATCTAACTTCAAGCACACATTCATTTTACTTCTTTAAGCACACATTTGAATATGAGACTTAAACTCAATCTAAGAAGAAATACAGAACATGTGGAAACGTCATTGCAAGTTATTGATGGTGATAGTTTCTTCCGTTTTTGCCTTAAACTCAACAAGAAAGAAGGAAGACAGAACGTGTGGAAACGTCATTGTAAATTATTTATGGTGATACTTTCTTCCATTTTTGCCTTAAAATCAACAAAAAAGGAGGAAGACAGAATGTGTGAAAATGTCATTGCAAATTATGTATGGTGATGATTCCTTCCGTTTTGAAAGGACAAAACCGAAAAAAAATCGCACCGTGGAAATTTCTTCCGTGGATTTAAGTTTCACCCAATAATATTAATAAAGTGGCTCATTTGATTTCCTGTTGAAGTGAAACTTTCAAAAGTTTTAAAAGAAAAGGGTTCAATCGGATTAAGATCTGCCAAGTTCGAAAAAGATAGGGTTCTAACATTTGTTGATTGGATGTTCTTTAATTAATGTTTTGGTGGTTGGTGTAATAGCCATGTTCCTCACGGACGTATTTTCAGCGTGTCGATAGTTGATGGTCTACGCATATTTCTGTTGATTTTTTTTTTAATTTTTGTTGCAATCTGGTGAAAAAATTATCAAATTAATATGAGTTTGACAAGTTAATTGCCGAAATAATTTCATGAGGTGGGTGACCGCCGTTGTATTTTGGTCCCGTAAGTGGTAGTGATGCCTAAATGGTCTCCTTGTGAATATTTGCACAAATAGATTCTAAATTGAAAATGCCGAAAAGTTAATGATTATACCTACTTTTGGTTCATTTTCACAATTCTTGCAAAAATTAACTAATTTTAGTTTTTGTCTTTTCAAAATGAGCGCACATGGTCCCTTAAGTGTGTACCAGGTGCTCAAATCGTTTCTATAACAGACTTTAAGAGATTAACAAAAGATAAACTTGCGCTTAAATCTAACAAATGCTATTTCATAGAATATCCAAAGGAAACACTTGGTGAGAATAAAATTTTCATTGGACTGAAGCGATGAATAGCATAGATGCTGACAAATGGCAGATGGCCATGAAATCGGAAATGATATCTATGTACCAAAACAAGGTTTGGTCCTTGTTGGATTTACCAAATGGGGTTTGCCGTATTGATTGTAAATGGGTATTTAAGAAGATGAAACCTACTCGCCAGTGGCTATGTTAAATCCATTCGGATAACCTTAGCCATTGCTGCATTTCATAACTATGAAATTTGGCAAATGGATGTAAATACCGCTTTCCTGAATGGAAATCTTGAAGACGCTGTGTACATGGCACAACCTCTAGGCTTTACATGTCCTAAAGGACCTAAGAAGGTATGCAAGTTGCAAAGGTCCATTTATGATCTTAAAGAGGCATCCCGCAGTTGGAATCTCCATTTTGATCAATTAATCAAAGACTTTGGTTTCATCAAGAACAAAGAAGAGTCTTGTGTATACAAGAAGGTAAGTGGAAGTTATGTATCATTTATAGTCCTGTATGTCGATAGCATACTCATCATTGGAAACAATGTAGAGTTACTAAACTCAGTCAAGAATTGGCTGTGTAAATGTTTTTCAATGAAGGACTTAGGCGAAGCACAATACATACTTGGAATAAAGATCCACCGAGATCGAGTCAGAAGGCTAATTAGACTTTGTCAGGATACTTATGTGAATAAGGTACTGCAAAAGGTTCAACATGAGTAATTCCAAGAAGGGTAATCTCCCCATGAGACATGGAGTTCAACTCAGTAGAGCACAGTCTGTCACAACTAGTGGTGAGGTGAACAAGATGAAGGTTGTACCTTATGCCTCGGCTATAGGATCCATCATGTATGTCATGTTGTGCACTAGACCTGATGTGTCTTATGTACTAAGTGTTACCAGTAGATACCAAGCTAATCCAGATGAAAGCCACTGGATTACAGTGAAATGCATCTTGAAGTATCTGAGAAGAACTAAAGATGCTTTCTTGGTATATGGAGGAGATGATGAGCTAGTAGTTACAGGGTACACCGATGTCAGTTTTTAAACTGAAAGAGATGACTACCATTCGCAGTCTGGGTATTTGTTTTGTCTCAACGGTGGAGCAGGATCTTGAAGGAGCTCCAAACAGAGTACTGGTGCCATTCTACCACATAATCTGAGTACATCGCAGCGTCTGAAGCCGCTAAAGAAGAAGTTTGGATTAAGAAAATTCGTTACTGAGCTTGGCGTAGTTCCTAGCATTGAGGGACCAGTGAAGTTTCTTCGTGACAATACTGGGGCAATAGCTCAAGCTAAGGAACCTCGAGCACATCACAAACCCAAGCACGTACCAAGGAAGTATCACCTGATTAGAGATATGCTTAACAGAGGTGATATCAAAGTATATAAAGTATCAACAGAGGCCAATCTGACCGACCTCTTTACGAAACCACTAAGTTAGGCAAAGCATGATGAGCATGCAGCGAACATAGGTCTTAGACAGATGTCGCAGTGGTGTTATGTTAAATAGGAGACAATATGTATTTTCATGTTAGGTGAACAAATATAAGAATATTATTGTTTCTCATATTCTTATTTGTTTACTATGCCTATATGTTTCTATTACATATATTATATATGTATTGTATCCTCGATGAGGAAAAGCGAAATCTCTAGGTTAGTCTATGTTTTCTAGAGAGGCAACATGAACTGTTGATTACACCTCTTCAAGCCTAGAAACATAGGATAATCAAAGTTCCTAAGTCAGATGCTGATAGTTAGGGCGACAAGTAGCATATGACTGACATGGTAGTTGATTACTGATCTAGTTAGTGTTGGAAATCAATTAATATTGATTACCTTTTTATTATGCAGATGTAAAACAATTGTGTATCAATTCATTTACCTGATTGGTTAAATGTGATTACTAGAACTTAGTGTTCGCCTTAGTAATTGTATATTACTAGTTCGAGTTCTCATATGATTCAAGGGGTTATGAGCGATTACTAGATCTTACTCATTAACCGTTGTAATAATAGTAATCGGTCAATTATTATTAATTTATTATTATACAGCTTGCTATTATCTGAGCCTAGAGAGGTCACACACATACAATGAAACTTTCACATTTCATGTATGAAATGAAACAAGGTATGTGAATTGAGAAATGTATTTCTCAATAGTATATATTTGTAAATATATACATGAACATTCGAATAAGGAACAATTGAGCTTGTTAAGTCAATTGAACCCAATAAGCAATCGAGATCGGCTAATAACTTGATAAGATTATTTAACCCGTTGGTATTTTAATTGACTTGATAAGTTAAATTAAAATATAACAACTCACCATCGACTCATTAGACTAATTAGATGCTTAAACGATCTAATTGAGTTAACGAGTCGAACTGATCACTTAACGAGTTGTTTATCGGAGCACTCTATATAAGGAGGAGATCAGGTTTTCACAAAGAAAAACATTATGGCAGCAATTAATACAAATAATTGTGCTTAAATGTTTTCATTGACTCATTCTGTTGTAACAGATGGTATTGATGGAGAATGAATATAAAAACATTATGGCGGCAATTAAAGCGAATAATTGTGCATAAACGTTTTTGTTGACTCCACCTCTATAAAAGAAAACCTTAGCCTTCCCCTAGCGTGTGCATCCAATTGTTCAATAACACTAGTAGGTTCAAACGTTGGTTTGTAGTCAATCCTGGTGTGTGCAATCTAGAAGAATACCTTTTCAGTATTTGAAAGGAAGCACGGTGTGGGCTATATTCAAAAGGGGCGCACGTTCTTGTTGATATTCCGCTGCATTGTAAGTCTCTGTATTCATACGAAAATTAGATTAATTGTTATTAGATTAATCTACATCATTTTATCGAATCCGGGATATATGAGGTGTTTATCAACAAGTGATTCATATTAGATTCCTTCAGTTAGATCGTGGTAGCCTGCAGGACTAAATCATTATCATGGGTTGCTGGTCTTATGGGAGCTGGTATGACCGAAACGAATTCATAGAAGATATGTATATCTGTGTCCTAGGATATTTGTTTAGAATTTTAGGTTCGACAATTCTTAGACCTACAATATATAACTATTTGTGTTATATAGTGTAACGCCCCCGCCCCTAAACCGGGTCGAACGCTATTTGATTTGATGGACTGACCTCACAAACCACCACGGGTCTCTCCAGCACATTTTGTCCTCACTCACGTTGTCACCGGGACACCTCCCAGTGGGTCACCCATCCTAGAATTACCCCAGGTCAAGCACGCTTACTGCTACTAATCTAACTGGTCTAACAGTTTGACTGTCATCAGACGTGGTTCACTTTTTTAATTGGTATCAGATCGGAAACTCGACATATATAATGAGTTTTTCTTGTGAAACACAACATTCATGATGACTTCGTCTCCGATTTGTCTTCCCCAGAGCTGAATGAAACAAACTATGTGTATTGGAAAAACAAAATGACAATATACCTAAAGGTTTTTGGCATTAGAACTAGATTGTTGTACTCAAAGGTTGGACACCTCCTACTTAAATTCAGGATAGAGTTGGATGGGAAGGACGAGGACGATTGGTGTGAAGAAGAAAATGAGGAGGCATTAGCAAACAATATAATACAGCCTTGCATGCAATATTTTCATGTGTTAATCCAAGTGTGTTTGCTATTATTTTCATTAAACGAAGTACAAAAAACTATAAGAAAAAAGAAAGAATATTGTGCTTCACCTCAATAACTTCAAGTGACACAAACAATGAAGATATCATCTTCGAGGTTGAGAGTGGAATATCCCATGAACAAATTCCTCTGTATATAGTAGTATTATACCTTTATTGAATGAGAGAAAAATCAAGGCCGATATACACTCCCCATGTATAGTAGTATTGTACAGTATTGTCACTATATTAATCTAGGGTATGCTCTGCAAACTGCTTGTAGGGGCGGATCTAGCAAATTTGGTGTGGTGGTTCAAAATATACATTAAGCTTTTTATTCATTTTTTGTACTACACTAACATAATATTTATGACAAATTTTCTATTATAAGCAACACTTTTTCAAAATATATTAAATATTTATCCTTAAAATACTAAGTAAATTATTAATTCCATCATAATTAATTATAAAAAATATATATAAAATGTCTAAAGTTTATTTTTATAACTAATGAATAGTTAAAATAGACTTCAAAGGTGTTATAAGGTAATATAAAAAAAAAATTGTACCTAGAGGTGTTGAACCCACGACCTCATGAACACACATATACATACTTTACCGACTAAGCTACACATACTTTTGGTGGTTCAAATGAATCACCTTAAACAATACCAGGTCCGCCTCTGACTGCTTGTGCTATGTTTCTTGATATATATAGGTCGATTCTTGGGGGTACATCCATAAATCTCTTGATGGGGGTAACAGTATTTCCGAGAAATTGTGTATACTAATGCCCTTCCGAACTCTCGTTGATGAGGGCAATACTTTTTCCTGGAGCTAGAAAACCTCCAGGGATGGATCCCCTTCGATTAAAAAAAATTATGCCAGTATATACACTAAGTCTAAATGTAGTATACCCCCTCCGTTTTGTTATATGACGTTTAAACCTTTTGGTTTTGTCTTGTTATAGGGAAAAACTCATCAACCATCACTTATGTTCACTCTTTTAATCAATGCACTCACTCATGTTTTATATGGTTGCATTCAGTCACACATCCTCCAAAAATTGTT
The DNA here is from genome assembly GCA_003412495.2 of Echium plantagineum. Lineage (NCBI taxonomy): Eukaryota > Viridiplantae > Streptophyta > Magnoliopsida > Boraginales > Boraginaceae > Echium > Echium plantagineum. Next base: position 24,450,643 of record CM016566.1, on the reverse strand, counting down.
CCAATTGCTTAGTCAACTATTTCGGTCACCGTTGACTTTTTTAATAGCAAACTAGTCATTTCACATCTATTTTTTTATTTATAAAAATTTGAAATGACAATTTTGCCCCTCCTTTAAACTTCCTTAACTGTTACATTTACATATATGACGGCATAATTTTAATTGCACTCATTTTTTATTTTTTGTTTTTAGAAATGATAAATATGAAATGACTTTTTTGCCCTTCAATATGTCAACGGGAGACAAAAAGAGTTGACTAACCATTAATTGACCAGAAAAGTTGACGAGATAACTATTTGAAACCATTTTTGGAATATGAGTGAGTGATTGACCATATGAAACATGAGTGAGTGAATTGTGAATTCGGAGAAACATGGGTGATGGTTGATGCCTTTTGCCCTTCGTTATATCAAGTTTTATAATTTGAATTTTCTTTTTACAATTTCAATGTGTTTTTTACTTAATTTTTCATTAAAATTATCAACTAACCAATAACATGGTGACAATCAATTGATATTTTATATTTTCAATATACTTTTTGACTATTATAAATTTTTCTTAATCTTTGTGAAAGTTTCTAGAAAACACCATATTCAAAAAAATGAAGGGAGTATGATTTCGAGATTATTGCTGAAATGGTGTTAGAGAATAGGTGTACATTACATTTTAATCAATGTAATGTTGGAAAACAGTAATTTTATAATTACGAATTTCTATAAGTAATGTCCATTGGACAATTGTTGTAACAATTCATTTACTAGATTTTCTTAAATGAGATTACTCGAACTAAGTGTTCAATAAATAGTAATTGATAATTATTACTCCCTTCGTCCCTAAAAGATTGTCACATTTTGACTTTTGTTGGTCAAACATAACAAATTTTAATCATAAATTCTCATTAAACGATAAAAAAAATAGTATAGCCTTATGAGACCTTATTAGATTCGTCTTAATATATATTTTTGAAATATCAACTTTTTATAATTTTTTCGCATATAGAATAATATATATTTGCGTGTTATTGTGTTTTGTTGACCACGAAAAGTCAAAATGTGACAATCATTTAGGGATGGAGGTAGTAAATTGGAACTCTCGATAATATTAGGGGTTAGGCCAGATTGCTAGTACCCATGCATAACCGTTATAATATTTTATAATGGTCAATTATAAATATTATATGACTAATATTATCCGAGCCTAGAAGGTCACACACATACAATGACATTGAATTATATTTCATGTACGAAATTAAATCGTGGTTGCTAGATTGAGTTCCTTAATATCGATGTGTAACTCAATCGAGAATTTTATACTTATAGTATGAAATTAATGTTGGACTAAAATAAATAAAAAAACTCACGAGCTTATTTATTTATTTAACATATATGACTCATTTGTAACTTTTTAAGTTACTTACTCGTATAGAAACAATACTAAGTTAAAGACTTATCGGGTAACTAAATTATTAACGAGTTGGGTCATTCGGTTAGGAATTGGGGCTTGGGTATATAAACTTAATGATTAGAGTTTATCAACCTAATTTTATTTTCATGAAATAGGCGCCCCTCCCCTTTTTCATCTTCCTCTCTCTTTGTCGTGTTCAAGTATTGACTCAAAAAGGTTGTCCAAATTAAAAGAGATTCTAGCAAATCCCAACGACGAGATTCATCCGCTCTTGGTGTGGATCAACTGGAGACATCACACTTGAGGTACTCGAGGGACTGCGAGGAGCTCTCTTCCAATCAAATATTTCAACAAATTTCGCTGCCAATTGGAAGAGGTAATTACAGCCCCTTAAATTATATCATATTATGTGATCCTGGATGTTCTATTGTTATCAAATTCTATTAGGTAAATGAATAGTGTCCCTCTTTCGACGAAGACCTTAAATTTTGACGTGAAGAGAGCTAAAATATAATTTTCAACACTTGGATATTTCTTGTAAATGGGAACTTTAGTCCCAATATTGGTGGAAAAAGTGCATTGTAGTTCCTTATTTCTGTCAAAATTACACGGTTTCATCACATCAGGGACTAAAGTGCCTCTTTTACACTGATTTTTCATTTTGACCTCTTTGATCACTCATTTTTCATTTTGAGCTTTCATCATGTCTCAGTTGGTTTGTGGATTGACTTTTCCGTTAAACTCAATTTTTAGCCAAACCGATCCTTAATTCGAATGGAAAAATAGTCAATTAACATATAATCATTTTTACTATTTAAGTCTAAAAACTCATGCTTAAATCCGGAGAGTTTCTAAATTATTGACTCAAAAATAATTTTATGTTAATTGACTATTTTACCCCTACGAATTAATGATCAGTTTGGCTAAAAATTGAGTTCACCAGAAAAGTCAATTCACAAACCAATAAAGACATGATATTGAAACATGAGTCATCAAAAATGTCAAAATATAATCTAAGTGATCAAATGATGAAAATTATGAAACATGAGTAATCGATTGTGCCATTAACCCATAGTACGATTTCGTTGTACTACTAGTACGCGACCGTTAACCCATAGTATGATCAAGTTGCACTTTGGTCCCCAATAGTTACACGGTTTCATGTTAGTCCCCGAAAGTAGCCAAAAAGTTGCACTTTAGTCCCCACGTCAACTTTTACGTTAACATTTCACATTTAGGAGTTAAAATTGGGGTCAAAATATAATTTTAAAGATTTAAAGTTGATTTTTTTGCCCCAATTGGTGCCAAAATGAAACTCCACAACCCCCTCCCGGCAAAATTCCCTTTTTTCTTCACCCCAATTAGTGTTGTGGAGTTTCATTTTGGCACCAATTGGGGCAAAAAATCAATTTTACGCTTTAAATATTACATTTTTACCCCAATTTTAACGCCTAAACCTGAAATGTTAGCGGAAAAGTTGACGTAGGGACTAAAGTGCAACTTTTTGGCCACTTTCGGGGACTAACGTGCAACCGTGTAACTATTGGGGACCAAAGTGCAACTCGGTCATACTAACGAGGACCATTTCAGCAATTTACTCACTAGTACGCTACAAAAATACCAATAATTTTGGCTTGGGTATTATATTAGTACTACTAGTACATACGCTACTACCAATTTTGGCTTGGCTAATTAGTACCAATTTCTTAATTTTATTGTCTAATAACTAGTGTATATTGGCTTGGCTATAGTACAAAAGTATATCACCATGCATCTAGAGATGTTCCACATACTAATATAGTCTCTGTATTTTTTTTTAGATATTTACGTTTAATTTTAGAGAACAAGAAGTCAAGAACCTACCATTCATTCTTTGATCCATTATTCGAATTCTTATCATCACCCCCACCATTCATACTACATTCTCACTTTCTCAGGACGCCATTTGTGAAAGATGAATAATATTCCCTCCATATCGAGAAAGACTTGACTCAAATAGAAGTTTACTTTTGATTGACTGAATCTAACTCATACCACTAATGATATATAGTGTACACCATTTGTGTTAAATGGTGTGCCATTCTATTGTAGAATTTCATTAATCGGGCCTGGGCCACACCCATATGAGGAGAGAGAGCACACTTCATAACCCAAGAAGGCACCATCCTAAAACCAATTGGTGATAAGTGGAGTTGCTCCCTAGTTTATTAAGTGATGAACTTTCTCCTTCATTTCCAATGTGAGACTTTCACATGTGACATTTTTGGGCTCATTTGGAGCAATCTTAACACTCCCCCTCACATGTAAAGTCCCTTTTTTTTCAAAGCACGGAGGTATTTTTCTTCCCCGGCATATTTCAAAGCACGGGATATTTTTCTTCCCAGCATATAAGGCCCAGTTTCTTTTTAATTGAATACCCAGTCACCTAACCATGGGCTCTGATACCATGTAAAATTTCATTAATCGGGCCTGGGCCACACCCATATGAGGAGAGAGAGCACACTTCATAACCCAAGAAGGCACCATCCTAAAAACAATTGGTGATAAGTGGAGTTGCTCCCTAGTTTATTAAGTGATGAACTTTCTCCTTCATTTCCAATGTGGGACTTTCACATGTGACATTTTTGGGCTCATTTGGAGCAATCTTAACATCTATTGCATTCCAATCATGTAATGCAAATGTTAAGTTTATTAATGTATAAACTCTTAAAAATATTGGAAGATAATTGTTGAAATGGTTCCAATAAAAGGGTTATTTTTGTATTTTGGTCCCCATAAGTGATATCGAAAATGCTCTAAAATTTATGTTATCTTCCCTATTTTCCTACTTTCCAATCCTCCCTCTAATTTCCTGAAACTACTTCAAATACTACACTTTAAAATAAGGGAATTGAATTTATGTGTTTGCCCAAAAATATTCTTTAAATTAATAATTTTAACCTCAGATAGAGTTAAATTTTCTTTCTCTGTCAACAACTAACAGAATCGTTGAGTGATTCTCGTTGATGGGGGTAACACTCGTTCAGAGAATTAAGAAAACCTCTGTTGGGTAGTATCGTTTTTAGACAGTATTGATCCGAGGTATGCCTCGTAAGACCGATGTATTATGACCACTAATGTCGACTTCTACGGGGGGTACATTGGTAATTCTCGTTGATAGGGGTTCCACCCGTTTTTGGAAATTATGCATGTCAATGCCCTTCCGAACTCTCGTTGATGGGGGTAACACCAGTTCCAGGGAGGTAGAAAACCTCTGAAGGTTGAGTTTGTTATTTTTGCAGGTACCTATATGGGAGCTACTTGTCAACATGGAGGACCATAGAGTATAGTTGTTGAACACAATGGAAGGATCCTCTGGCATGTAGCAAAGGAGGATCGGCCATGACAGATCACTAGACCTAACGAGATTGGCATACTATTTATCATGAGGCAGAGATAGATTCATAATCTTACTGAGCGTGCCATTACTATAAATATCAGCTTGGATAGCTCCACTTAGATAGCGCTTTTTGAAGCGCTATCTAAGCTGGTGCTTGGATAGCTCTTTTTGATATTTCAAAATTAAAAGAAAAAGGCAAAATTTTTAAAAAAAATAGTTAGATAGTGATTCATACTTTAAGTGTTATCCGATTTGTATCTTAGATAGCTCTTTAAAAAACGCTATAAGAGAAAGAGTTACGCCAACTATGTTAGAGGGCTACAATAGCGCCTAAAAAGAGCTATGCAACTTAACACTTAGATAGCGCTTCCGAAACGCTACCCTATGTATGACTTCTATAGCGCCTTATTAGAAGTGCTATCTAAGTGGGTTCTTGGATAGAGTTTTTATGTTGGTGTTAATAGGCTCACAAGATTGGACAAGTAATGGATGAACAAGTCTGTCTTGTTGGGCCAACATCCAATTCAATTGAATATATCCATCTTCACTAAAGAAGGCCTTTGTTAAATTTATTAAACACCTAAAATTAATTTATTCAAATAATAATAATAATAATAATAATAATAATAATAATAAGTGTTGGAAATGAACAATGCAAAATCGAATCAAATTAGACTCGAATATCATCAAATTTTAATATTTATAACAATAATATTCGAATTTGTATTCGTAATACTAAAATCTATTTTTTGATTTCAATTCGACACACAATATTCTATTAAAATTTGAGTTCGATTTGATATTCGAAATACTAAAATCCATTGTTTTACTAAGGAGCACATTTATGTTTTGTTTTAAGAGCTCTTATTTTGGGGTTTCAGGTGTACTCTAGCATGTGATTAGGGTAAGGGGATGGGGCTCCCTCTGACTCGACTAATCCTCTTTGGTTATTTGCGGTTTTATTTGGTCGCCCCGTCCAATTTTGCATTTGATGTATCCCCTTACTTCCTATAGTTGAGATATGCATAATTTTTATAGTTTTATATTAAAATAAATAAATAATCTTTTTATATTTCAAATTTTGTCAAGGGTTCTCAAAATGTCAGGACCGATCCGACTATGATCAAATGACGAGTCATAATAATTGTCGACGGCATTGGTGTCGATCATAATTTGTATGTGCATGGTTACTTCCTTACAGAATGCCTCCCTTTTTGCCTTTTGAAAATCAAAGAATAACAATAGCAGTCACAAATAACGGGCGAATTTTTACTATACGTATATAATACGACTTATTATAACCTAGGCTTGACGAAGTCATGCATGGCAACGCCGGTCAAAGGGAATCTTGTACAAATTGCGTAGAGATAAAATTGATATTAGTAAGAATAATTAAGTTGGTAAAGTAGAAAGTCGTGACTAATATATATTTGTTTTAATTTAAAATAAATGTTTTTAATAATATTGTTACAGATTTTAATATAATTATCACTTTACATAAAACAGAGTATAATTTATTATTGCTTCCTTTTTTACCTTCATTAATAGCCCTCGTAAAAGAGGATGAGTAAATATTAAGAGTATAATGTCAATGATATATGAAGGTATATATAAAGGTAAATGTCTACCAGTACTATTAATGATTTTTTATTTTGTGTGCAAGATTTTCAAAGACAATGATTTTGAATAGAAAAAGTATTGTACTTAGAACCTAACATTTTAATAGTTAGGTTTTACTTATTAATGGACAATTAATATAATAACTATCAATATTTAATCCCTATAATCACTCAACATAATCACTGCAATAACCGTCAATATCTAAGGGTCCAGATTTAAAGTTAGGTTTTCCTAACCCCACTAAGTTAGGTTCTAAGAAATTGTACTTATAACCTAACATTTTAATAGTTAGGTTTTACTTATTAATGGATAATTAATATAATAACTATCAATATTTAATCCCTATAATCACTCAACAAAATCACTGCAATAACCGTCAATATCTAAGAGTCAAGTTTAGGTTCTAAGAAAAAACTCAAATGAAATAGTACAATGCGAGCTTATATCTAATTTAATTTGATCTAGTATTAAAACCTAAGTTGATTTTAGGCTTTACCCTGGAACCTTCAAATTATGAGGTGCTAATTATTAATAGGTCAATTATTATTACACAATTAATTATCTATCTAGGAACAAAAACTGAGCAAATTGCTGAAATGGTCCCCGATAGTATGACCGAGTTGTACTTTGGTCCCCAATAGTTACACGGTTGCACGTTAGTACCCGAAAGTGGCCAAAAAGTTGCATTTTAGTCCCTACGTCAACTTTTCCGCTAACATTTCAAGTTTATGCATTAAAACTGGGGTAAAAATGTAACTTTTAAGACGAAAAGTTGATTTTTTGCACCAATTGGTGCTAAAATGAAACTCCACAACACTAATTGGGGTGAAGAAAAAAGGGAATTTTGGCGGTAGGAGGGTTGTGGAGTTTCATTTTGGCACCAATTGGGGCAAAAAAATCAACTTTAAATCTTTAAAATTATATATTGACCCCAATTTTAACTCATAAACCTGAAATGTTAACGTAAAATTTCACATGGGGACTAAAGTGCAACTTTTTGGCCACTTTCGGGGACTAACGTGCAACCGTATAACTATTGGGGACCAAAGTGCAACTCGGTCATACTATCGGGGATCATTTCAGCAATTTGCTCACAAAAACTCAACATACAAGTAAAGATAATTGATTAATTAGTATGCCTAAGACTATTTGTTTGGTCAATTGATTATTATGTTCATATATTCAAGAGGTCACACCCAATAGAGACATTGAACTAGTTTATGGTTGATTTAGTAATTCAATCATAAAATGGGTAACCCCATAGCTCAATAATGAGGAAATTGCTGATTTAATTTGGTCTCAGTAAGTGGGTCATGGTCAGGGGCGAAACCAGGATGAAAATCAAGGGGGTCAAGTTTGGTGGAAAAAATTAGAGGGGGCGAAAATGAATAAAAAATAGTTACAAGTATCCAAAATTTGTTAAAAATTAAGCTAACAAGGCTTGAACCCATGACCTCTACCTTTAGGAGAAAGGAACTAACCAACTAAGCTACACTTACACTTGGTTTGTTAAAATTTTTTATTATATATATCACAAAAATTCAAAAAATCGTATATAAAATAAACGATACCGAAAAATCTAGGGGGGGCGAGCGCCCCCCCCTCGTCCCCCCTAGTTACGCCCCTGGTCATGGTTATATTTTAGTTCCCGTAAGTGAGATGGATAAATGATACCTGTAAATGGCTAATGGGTGCACATTTAGTCACTAATTTGACACCTCAATTAATTTTTAACATTTTTATGAAATTTTCAGCCAAAATCGAGGGTTTACGCGATTTTAAGACATCCTTAGGAGTGTTATGTAATTTTAAGACTTTGTTTGATCCAATAATTCATTGGCTCCAAATGATCCCCATTTTCGCAAAATAAATGTAATCTCTCATAAAAAAACAAAGCTTTCTTATGTTAATGTCTTTTACATGTATTTGTTTTCGGATTCTATTTCAATGTTACATAGTTATTCGAATTCGAGTTCGATATTCGTTGGATTAGTTCGATATTCAAGTCAATATTATGGGAGGCAGTTTCAAAATTTCACACCATCATGTTAAAAGACTTTATTAGGATGGTATTTTCAAGTCCAAAATAAATAGTAGATGTAGGGGATTCGAACCCACAACCTCCACCACAACATATGACATCATTGCAATTGAAAAACAACCTGTTTATGTTCAATAGACGCCAAGTTTAATATTATTCTTAATCTGACTTAATTAAACTAAAATTTAGTTATAGAAATAGAATTAGTAAAAATATAAGTTAAATCAACAATAACATTAAATTGAGCATCTCTTAAACATAATAAGTTGAAGCTCCATTGAATATGATGTCAAATGTTATGGTGGAGGTTGTGGATTCAAACCTCCACCTTTACTATTTGTTTTTGTAAAAAAACATGAATAAAGGGAAGCTTTGTTTCAAGGAAAATAGACTTATTTAGTGGGAATGGGATCATTTGGAGCCCAAAAGTGTTATCGGATCAAGCCAATTATTAAAATTACATAACACCCTCAAAAATCGCATAAACTCCCCAAGTTTGGCTCAAAATTTTGTAAAAATGTTAATAATCAACGCAAGTTTGCTATATTAGGGACCAAATGTGCACCCGTTATCCATTTACAGGAACCATGTGCGCATTCGTCTTACTTACAGGGACCAAAGTGCAACAGTGACCCACTTACTGGCACCAAATCAGCAATTTTCTCAATCAATAATATTCTACCTCTGAGTTAATCGAATATCCTAGTGGAAAACGCTCTTGCTAGTGACTAGAAAGTCCTGGGTTCGAAACTCACCTCATCGCTAATTTACAAAAAAAAAAATATATTCTACCTCTGTTCTCTTTTACTTGTCTTTCTAGTCTTAGTTTTTTGTTTCTAGAAAGTTGCCTTTCTAGCAGAATTAAATTAAAAATTTACATTCTCAATGTACTTTTTTTTTTTGTAAATTAGCAATGAGGTGAGTTTAGAACCCTAGACCTTCTGGTCACTAGCAAGAGCCTTTTCGACTAGGCTATTCGATTGACTCATTCTCAATGTACTTTTTAATTAATGATGTTATCAACCTACTACTGATTAATATCACCAATTACTCAAAACCAAATTCAATAAATTACTGATTGTAAACTGATTAATATCACCAATTACTCCAAACAAAATTCAATAAATTCAATTCAACCAAATTTCGCAGCCAATTCTTCTAACTCATTGTTAGACTTAAATAATTACCTAATTGACGACGATTGGGGATGGTGGTCGGACTTTGAGGATGTGACGAAGACGATGAAAACGATTGGGAGGTGGTTGAAAGATGGTGGTCGAAAGACTTAGGGTTAGCGCCAAAAATGAAGACGATGAAGACAATTAATTTGTTTTGTTTTTTGGTAAAGATGAAGACGACGAAGGATGTGATGAAGACGATGAAGACTTAGGTTTAGACTATTGGTCTTGGACTATTTGATTTGGGTCGGGTTTTAGTCGATAGGTTTGCTTGGCTTTTGAAGTTGGACTTAGCCGGCGCCCCTTGTAGCGCCGTCTAAGTAGCGCTACACGGGAGCGTCGTCTAAGGGATCTTAGACGGCGTTTATTTTTTCGTGCTGTCTAAGTGGTGTGCTGTCTAAGCACGATTTTGTACTAGTGTACCAATTATAAATTTTCATTTGATTGACATTTTACATTTTCAATGTAATTTTTTATTAGTTTTTATTTTTCTTAATCTATGTGTGAATTGTTAGAAATATTGTAAAAGAGAAAGGAGGAAGTATATGTTATTATTAGGCCAAAGGGGTTTACCTACTGTTATTCTTTTGCATGGTGAAAATTCACGAAATGAGCTTAACCGCACTCAAAAACAGGAGGGACTGAGAGAGAGAACCCACCATAGGTTCGATGAAACATTACGAGTGAGAGAACGCACCATAATTTCAATGAAACAATATTTATTGACTATGAGGCCAATTTCGCAAGGTTGGTTATTAACCGATAGGGACTTGCATGCGCGTTCATGAACATCCGAAATTAGGTACGAGGCACTTGATCGGGAGTTGATCGTGTACCGAAATACGGTACGAGGAGTATTGGGACTTTATCGATCTAAACTTGGTCGCACTTGCCAAGTCTTGATCGCGATTTGAGAAGCAAGCTTTTGACGCGAACTTCTACGCTTTTTGAGTTAGGGTTCTTTTGTAGGTAGGTTTTGTCTTTTAATATAAGTATTAGACATTAGCCTAAGGTTAGAATCAACACAAAATACTAGAGAAACACATTGTGAATAATCTTCATTCTTTACAGTGAAATCTACAGCCATGGACCCAATGTATAGTTGGGGTTTTCCCATGCATAACCTAAGAAAAAGTAAAATTGTCTTAGTTGTAATATAATTCATCTACCAATGAAGAGGTCACAGGTTCAATAAATGTTAGTAACAACTGCGTGCGTTTTTTTAATATGACATTTTACCCATTTTCACATAGATTAAGGAAACTAGGGTTGTACTCCTAATAATAATACATTAATATTACTTGTCTAACCCTTTTCTAATTTTTGTTGTCTGTAGTTTTAATTTATAATATATTATTCGGGTAAAGATTTACAATATATAATTAAATATTCAATGTGCAAGAAAACTTATCATCTTAACAAAACCAAGAGGTCACGACTCAACCAAACCAAGAAAAATTACAATTTATAAATATGCATAATTTTTTCTGACCTTCTTAAATTATTAAATGGGTAATATTTTTATTCGAATTACTGAAGCTACAAATATATTTTTATGTTGTATACTTAAAAATTTAGACGTTCAAAACCGCCAAAATGAATGACATTGTTTAGATATTAAAAATTTTGGATTCACTTTTTAAAAACCCTCAATCTCGGTTTAATTTTGGTATACACCGTTACTAAAAGTGACCAAAAAGCATGGGCAAAACCAGGATGAAAATAAAGAGGGGGCCAACTTTGAACAAATTTAAAGGAGGGGGCAAGTTTGAAAAAAATTAAGTAGGGGGCCAAAATTTTAAAGAAAAAGTGTTAAAATATCAATAAAAGTTCAAAATTGAAAGTTAATAAATGTGCCTTGGAGAGCTTGAACCCATGACCTCCACCCTTCAAAGGAAGCTTCTAACCAACTAAGCTAGACTTTTATTTAATTTATGTATACTTTTTATTTTAGATATCAAAAGAATCCCAAAAAAGTATACGATATATAACCAAACCGAAAGACATAGGGGGGCATCTCCCCCCTCTAGGTTCGCCCCTGCCAAAAAATATACTTGAAAATGTAAAATGTCAATTGATTGTCAGTATATTCTTCATTAATTGATAATTTCAATAAAAAACTTAAACAAAAAATACGTTGAAATTGTAAAGCACATGAATTATAATATGTCATATTAAAAAAACCACACCAAAAATCTATGTCATAAAAAAAATAAAAAAAAGGGAGTATATTTTTTTTCAATGTGACCTTTAGCCCTTTAACTCCCTTATCGCAACAATCAATATTTATTATATTAAGTGTATGTTTGGTAGTCAGAATGGAAGCAATGGGAATGGAATGACATTTAATTGAATTAGTAGGTTTGATAGTTAGTAACAGATTTTTTTTTATTGTATTTCATAGTTAATTCAATTTGTCAATTGATAATATCCATTATCATCAAATTGGGACTAATCATCCATTACTTAAGGTTCAAAACTCACCTCATCGCTAATTTACAACAAAAAAAAGTAGAAAAAATAGGACACAACTGCCCTTACTCACACGTCTTTAACATCACCTGTGTATATATTCATCACCTCATTCATCACATCCATATTTATGTAGATATTTTATTTAGATAGTTTTACCTCTGTGTATATATTTAGGTAGATAGTTTTAGTTATATTCTGTTTTATTATTTCGTTATAGTTTGTTTACTAGACTTTTTTATTATTTAATTGAAACATATCTATTTTTTTGTGAACTTGAATTTAAAACATTTAAGTTTGTAAGCATGTTATTTTCATAATTTATATTTCCTTTTTTGGTATATCTAAAATATATGATTCGTATAAAATTGTCTATATTACAATTAAATAATTTTATTTTAGTATAAAAGCAATTTTATAATATACATTTTAAATTGTTATGGCTAAATAGTTAAAAATTAATTTTATTATTAAATTCTTTTTCTGAAGATAATACTTGAATTTATTTTAAGGGTATATTAGTATTTTTAGTTATATTGTGAATATTATTACATGATACCAAACTAAGGAATATAATGGTTAATAGGAATTGGATTACATTACTACGTTCATACCAAACAAAACAATAACAATCATTTGTTCATTCCATTACCTACGTCATTCCATTCCAGGCTACCAGGCGCACCCTAAGGTTGCGTCTGGTATAGTGGAATGAAATGGTGTAGGAATGGAATGGACAAAGTAATGTAATAGACAAAGGAAATGAATGAATTGATGAATCTTATTACTTTGTTTGGTATGGGAGTACTAATGGAATGCCTACTGTGTAACGTGTAGATGAGGGAGGGTTAATATGTCCTAATTTTTCTAATTTGATTACCTAGTAGGAGGTAATCATCCATTACCCCCAATTTGGGCGGAATGGTTATTACCTCAAATGAGGTAATTCAATTAACTAGGGAATGCAATCAAAATTCATTGTTAACTACCAAACTAAGTAATACAAAGTAATTTAATTTCATTCATTCCTATCTCATTCCATTCCCGCGTACCAAACACAACCTAAGGGTAAATGATTTATGACATCACTTACGTTTGAAAATAATGCCAGTTAGAGGACTCATGTTTCAAACCGACCGAATATGATCACTAATGTTTAAAAACTGCCTCATTCGGGTCATTCCGTCAGTTTTTTGAAGAGAATTTCCGTCGAAATATTTTTTCCTTTCATAAGCCCCCATTTTAACTCTTATTCAAGTCCATTAACACATTGACCTCATCTCTTTCTTCAATTAGGGGTGAATAAGACTTAAATGTGTTAATTGAACTTGAATGAGTGGTGAATAAGAGTAAATTGGCGGCTTATGAGAGTAAAAAATCTGTTTGGATGGAAATACCTTTCAAAAACCTGACTGAGTGACCCAAGTAAAGCACCTTCTACAATTAGTAATCATATTTGACCAATCTAAAACATAAGTGATCTTACTGATTTTTTTTCCAAACATAAATAATGCCAGAAACCATTTGTCCTTATATTAAATCTCCTCCAAACAGACAGAACAAAACAAGTTACCTAAGCTTTTCCTTTTTCATGCATTATGTGAAATTATATTTGGGCTTTTATATTATTTATTAATTTTTAATTCTTCAATTCAATAATCTTTAATAATTTCATGTAATTAATTGAAGATTTTAACTAGATTAAATTTTATGGCCAAGTTCAAACCATAATGAACTCTGATTTGTTAACATCCACGAAATGGGTATGAAGCACAATTCATAAGACCATAAAGGCATACATCATCCTAAAATCATATTGCGTTCGTTATTTTATATTTATCTTTTTAACTATTTACACATAGATTAAAAACAATAATAAATATAAGAACATTAAATAACTTAATGATTAGGTGGTGTTCCAATAACTTATAGGTCTTAAGTTCAAATTTCATCATTATAAACGGGTAGTGGTTGGATTTTTTTATGTAAAAGAAAATAATAATAACAAATAAGATATTATAAATATAAAATGATAATCAATTAAATTTAATATTAAGATACACATTCCATATCGGAAGTCAATATCCTCCCGGGTCAATATATAAGATCTTAGACTACTATCTTTATTGTCAATTGATTTTAGAATGGAACCCTATAAACTATTAACATGATCGATATCAGAGTCAACCCGAGTTATTGAGGCACGTGTAATCCCACCAATATTGTTTCGCCAAATAATACCGCGAGGAAAATTCTGCTGACGATTGGATTCCACGTGAGGGAGAGTGTTAATGCACATCCCATATCGGAAGTCGATATCCTCCCGAATTAATATAAAATCTTGAACTACTCCATCTATTATCAATTAATTTTAAAGTGAAACCCATACGCTATTAACCTTTATTACGCACCCCACCAATTCTTTATTATAAACTCATTGAAATGCTAACTTGCATGTTGAGTGTTGACTATAGTGGATACCGGTACTACAAACCGTGTCAACACTCTTTGGTACAGAATTATGTTGAAGTGCAGACTGCCAATTGTTTCAGTTAGCTCCTGTGACGCTATTGTTAATTTATTGTGTCACATTCAACTTACAGGGGTAGTGAGGCATACATGCAAGTTGACATACCTCTCATTTGTTTAACAATTCCAAATTAATCCTTCAATGTCAAACACTAGACTTTGCAAATTCATATGTTGTTGTTAAGATGCCCATTCTACATTGAAAGTCGATATCATCCCGGGTAATATATAAGATTTTGGGCTACTCCCTCTATTACCAATTGGTTTTAGAGTGGAATCCCATAAACTCTTAACGTTGTATCATGAGCCAAGCCCGAGTAATTGAGGCACGTGTAACCAAGCCGATGTTGTTTCGGCAAATAATTCCTGCGAGGAAAATTCCGCCTACGATTGCATTACACGTGAGGGGAGTGTTAAGATGCACATCCCACATCGTAGTCGATGCTCTCACGGGTCAATATATAAGATAATGTGCTACTCCATTATTGTGAATTGGTTTTAGAGTGGAACCCCAAAGACTCTTAATATGGTATCATGAGCCAAAGCCCGAGTAATGAGGCACGTGTAATCGCTGATGTTAAATTAATACTGGCGAGGAAAATTCCGCCGATGATTGGGTTACACGTGAGGGGGTGTGTTAAGATGCACATCCCACATCCGAAGTCGATGTCCTCCCGAGTCAATATATAAGATCTTGCGCTACTCCCTCTATTGCCAATTGGTTTTAGAGTGGAACCCCATAGACTCTTAACATGGTATCATGACCAAACCCGAGTTATTGAGGCATCTGTAACTCTGCCGATGTTATTCCGTCAATTAATACCGGCGAGGAAAATTCCGCCGAAGATTAAGTTACATGTGAGGGGGAGTGTTAAGATGCACATCCCACATCGTAGTCGATGTCCTCCCAAGTCAATATATAAGATCCTGGGCTACTCTATCTATTGCCAATTGGTTTTAGAGTGGAACCCCAAAGACTCTTAACATACTATCATGAGCCAACCCCGAGTAAATGAGGGATGTATAACTCTGCCGATGTTGTTCCGGCAATTAATACAGGCGAGGAAAATTCCGCCGAAGATTAAGTTACACGTGGGGGGGAGTGTTAAGATGCACATCCCACATCGGAATTCGATGTCCTCCCAGGTCAATATATAAGATCCCGGGTTACGCCCTCTATTGTCAATTGGTTTTAGAGTGGAACCCCAAAGACTCTTCACATGGTATCATGAGCCAACCCCGAGTTAATGAGGCACGTGTAACCCTGCCGATGTTGTTCCGCCAGATAAAATCAGCGAGGAAAATTCCGCCGACGATTGGATTACACGTGAGGAGGATAGTTAAGATGCACATCCCACATCGGAAGCCGATATCCTCCCAGATCAATATACAAGATCTTGACTACTCCTTCTATTGTCAATTAATTTTAAAATTAAACCCTATAAACTTTTAACAATTGTCTAAACTTGGATTTAATACGACTGTGATCTCCAAAATTATATTGAAAATCTTACAAAGTACATTGAAAGGTTGCAAATACGACCTATTACGTCTTGGAAATAAGGTCAAGTCATGTACCACAAATCTAAGAGTTTGGGTAGCAACCAATGTATTTCAATCGTGAAATCTTAAATAAATGGTACTACCCTTTTTAATAGACATTTTAGCATATTACATGCTCTTTATATAAATTATATGACGTTTTGATATTCCATAACTATTATCGTATTTTATATGAAGACATGTGTTTTCGTGATTTTTTTGTTTGCAAAAAGTTTTGTACTCTTTTTAATGTACTCTTACAGTGTGAGACCATTATACTAGCGATCTTTATAAATTCATATCTTGAATTACATGAAGAAAGTAAATTGTGAATCTGCTTGATCAAGGGACTGGACATTGTATGTTAGCCACTTCATCAACACAAAGTTCTCTCCTCATGAGAGTCGAACCCAAGTTCCGTCAATTGGCGAGGTTGCTGATACTTTGCACTCTTGATCTTTACTAGTTGAATTATGTCGCGAGCGCCTTTTTTAATGTATTCTTAAAAGTGTGAAACCATCACACTAACGGCCCCCACGCACCTCTTCCCTGGAGTACACGAAGGAGGTGAATCACGGGATGTGCCTCACCTACACAGGGTACTAGAGCTTACCCGTTAATCACTCCATGCATAATAATTTCTTTTAATAGCTTTTTACTTTTTAATATTAGATATTTCTTAAACTCCATAGTTCTTTTTCTGTAACGGTTTTGCAATTTTAACTAGAGCATAAAATATGTGAGTTTTCAATATCATACGTGTTTGAAAACTGAACCATTCCAAGTGTCGTACCAACTGTGATGACAGTTGGGTCAACAGTGCAAAATCCTAGGAATATAAAAAATGAATATCAACACACATGATGGTAACATAGTTTAGTGCCAAATGAAGCACCTACGTCTGGTGGCAGTCTGCCCAAGGAAAATTCACTAAAGATATTACAAAGAGGGTCTTACTCGTATGTCCCACCTACTCAACGCACGAAACTGGAGTCTTTTATAGGATCCCAATCTCTACCTTAACCTTCAACTACACTACCTTTCCGGGTATGCTATTACAATGTGCGTAAGTAAATAGAAAACCTTATTGTTGTTGTATGAGTGTGATACAACAACTTGTACATTCAGTTAATAGAAAGAAAACAAAGCTCTTAACTAACCCGATCTAACTCTTAAAACACTATATGGTTATGCTCTGGTATATTCAGATCAATTCAATGAACGATGAGCTCCTTCTTTTATAGCATAGGTCTAGGCTTCTCGAGTCTGAAGAATATAGAAGTATCCTTCTCTTTTCAAACCACATGTTCCCTTTTAGGTAATAAGGGAATCTGCCCATTATTTTTTCGTCTCTAGATCGGTTGATTTCTCCTCAAGTACTCTAAGTTACTTAACTCGAATTCGATTAGGCAAGAGTGGATTGAATATATCATCTGTTTTAACACTTGTACTCGACCTTAATAAGTGATTGACATTTCGTTCTGTAAAAATTGGTTTCGACCATCATTTCGATAATGATTGTATTCTCTCAGGTTACTTTATTCAATTTATATACTCCATCCATCTCTTTTAATGGTCCCTTTACTTTTGTATAAAGTTTATGAAAAATTTAAATTTATCTAACAAAACATAAATTTTTCGTCCACTTTTTCTTACCAAATTTGGTAAAACGAAACCTTCAAAAGGATTACTATGGTTCTTAAATGAACGGACAGAGGGAATATCATATACTTCCTTTATCCTTTTTAAGGCTCATTTACTTTTACACAAAGTTTAAAGAAAAAATTAAAATTTATCTCACAAACATTATTTCCCGGCCCTCCACTCTGTCTTATCAAATTTGATAAAATGAAAACATAAAGAAAGATTTTTATTCAAAGAAAATGGTTCTCAAATTTAGAGATGAAAATATTATTTATAAATTTTAAAAAATCCTAATATTTTATATTCTAGTTTTTATTTCCCGACAGTTTCGAAGAAATAAAATACGAAACAGAAGAATTTTCCTCTAGTATGCATAATTGCTTTTCATGAAAACCAAGGTAAACATGGCATTCTTTTCACTTTTACTTGTTATTTTAATAATTTTGTTTTGTCTTTTTTTAATTGATGTTTTACAATTTTGAGATAGGAATGAATGGAATTAAATTAGTTTGTATTATTTAATTTGGTAGTTAACAATGAATTTTGATTGCATTTTCTAGTTATTTGAATAACCTCATTTGAGATAATAATCATTCCGCCCAAATTGGGGGTAATGAATGATTACATCCTACTAGGTAATCAAATTAGAAAAATTATTACATATTAACCCTCCTTCATCTACACGTTACACATCAGGCATCATCATCTACACTATTAATTAGCAGCCAACATCTACACGAGCTATAGTTTTGCGAGTATTTATCTTCTTGTAAGCTCCTTCTCTTCTGCTTTTTTCAATATGTTCGTACTACTTATTTGGGTTGCTTTATTTAGGCCTCACAAGTAGTTCTACACCTTTTGGACACATAAAGTTCACAATTTTATATAAAGTGATGGTCTCACGATCTTGTTTTGTAATGTTAGAGATAAAGCATAATTTTTTATGGACATAAGTGAAATTTTTATTGAAATGTAAAAGTTGGTAAATAATTGTGGGTTATTCTTGGATTTGAGAGTTATTGTTGTTGACACAACAAAAAATTTCAGATTAATATTTTCATTAATGACATGAAGGGCCTGTTTGTTAAATTCATTAAGTACTTAAAATTAATTAATTAAGTACTTATTTCATTAAGTCTGTTTGTTAACAAAAAAATTTAAATACTGAATTAATTCAGATCTGAATGAAATTCTTAACAAAATTTTAAGTCAAAATTTGTTACTTATTTTTCACCTCTTAATGACTAAATCCCACAATTCTCTCAAAAAGCCAATTTGCCCAAATCTAACCTTATAGATTACACGTTTCTTTTCTCTTCAACATTTCTTCTCCAAATTATCTACTTCTATTGATGAGGAAATTTCTGTCAAACGGATTAATAATATTTTTCTTTTTCTCTATTTAATTTATTTTTGATATTATATATTTTCAATGTAATTCTCTATTTTAATTATGATTATGTTATTTTATGGTTAGAACTGAATTTTTAGTTATGTTTTTGCATCTTTTTGTTACTATTATTATTAAAATATTATTTTTATATTGATTTGGGTTAGATTTTGCTTATTAGTTGCGATTGTGATTGTTGATAGTGATTTATGTGGCCAATTGATGTGATTGGTGAACAATCTAATTACTGTACATCTTGATATAATGTGTGTATGAAGAAGTGATGATGAGACAGTCGATACATATATATGACTAATAATCATATTTTTTTGTTTGTTAGGCCATTTATATGTTATATTATACTTTTTTTATTTTAGATATTATAATTTTTAATTAAATATTTAATATTTATTTACCTAATCTTTTTTATAATTTTATAATTTATTGAATGACATTAATTATTTTGTATAAAATTTTAATATTTACTGAATCATATTATTATATTTATACTCCCTCCATCCCTTTTTATAAGAACCATTTACTTTTTCACGGTCTCCGAGACACGACTTAAAATGTAAATATTTTAAATTTTACATGTGTAAAAATTATAAGAACTTGATATTTCAAAAATATATATTGAGAGGAATCTAACAAGATCCAATATAACTATATTATTTCTTATCGGTTAATAAAAATTTACGGTCAAAATTTTCGAAGTTTGACCCAAAAAGTCAAAATGGTTCTAAAATAAAGGGATGGAGGGAGTACTATTTATAATTTAGATTATAATATTTATACAAATGACTTGTTTAGTAATTTATATTATGAATGAAGCATGCTATGGGGCAATTTTGTCAATTCGATTTAAATTAAGTCTTTTTCTGTGAACTGTTATCAAACACTTAAATATTTCAATATTCAGATTCAGTTTTCATTCAGATTCAGACATTCAGTTTTCAGTCACTTGTTGTCAGACTTCAGACTTCAGATTCAGACATTCAGTTTTAACAAAGAGGCCCGAAGTTTTTTATTTATTGGTATCTGTTGAATCGGAAGCTTCATTTATTTTGCAAGAAAGATCATTCATAATACGTGTGATTAAATAGTATATTAATAATTTAGTTATATCATTTAAAGGGTATATTAGTAATTTAATTATATCATTAACTTTATTATGTGATACCGAACTAAGGAATGTAATGGCTAATGATAATTCAATCACATTACTATTCACATACCAAACAAAGTAATAAGATTCATTAATTCATTCATTTCCTTTGTCTATTCCATTACTTTGTTTATTTCATTTGTACATCATTACATTCCACTATAGCAGACGCTTATTAGTTTATTTCTCCTATTATAACTTTATCATCAAATGAGCACCAAACTTCTTTTTGTCTTGAAACTAGAGATACTCCCTCCATCCCAAATTATTTGGCCAATTTCTATTTTGGGAGTCAAATTCTAAAAATTTTGACCATGAATTTTCATTAACAGATAAAAGTTAACACAGTCATATAAGATCTTGTTAGATTCGTCTCAATGTATATTTTTGAAATATCAACTTTTTATAATTTTTGCACTATAGAATTGGAGATATATACATTCTAAGTTGTGTTTCGGAGACCGCATAAATTAACATATAATTAATTTGGTGAGGCAGTATTATTGTTCATTCCAATCATAAATAAGGACAAATAAGTCAAGTTTCAAATTCTTTAATTATGGTGCCAAAGTTTAAAACGACAAATAAAAATAAACGGAGGGAATAAGTAGTTTAGGGGCAGCACATCAGAAGTTATTAATCTCTACTGATTTTGGGGAGGTGTACCCTTTTGAGCACTTATGTAAAGCTGAAAGGACATTCAATGTCATAAGCAGCCCTTTAATGATCACTAACGCCACTCATAGTCAACCAATTAGCTTCTTGTGAACCCACATTAACCGGTTAAACCGGCACCTGTACTTCCAACCTACAAAAAGTACTATGGAGGTACAATAATTAAATACTTTCACACTCATTTTCTAATCCATATAATATTCATCAAAAACCCAAAAAAGGAAATAACCCAAGGAGTTCATCTTCTATTTAAATACTCCATCCATTCTCAAATATCACTTACGTCTCTTAAAATTTTGTATTCGATCATTCTAATTTTATTTTGGTCTGTTTGAATCGGTAATATAAAATATAATACATTGAGTATGTCATTCCAACAATTTTAAGCCCAAAATCAAATTTCTTTCTTCAATTTCACTTTTGTTCTAGGGTATTTTTGTCTGTCAATTAAAATCATAGTTCCGTATCATCATCGACAAACCACCCCATCACTAGACCGATATTTGAAAATCCTTGGCGAAATTACGGAAGGAGGCCCCTTTATAATTTTTTCATTACGTTTTTTATATAAAATTATTCAATTTTTGTATTTTATAAAAAAATTAAAATTATAAATATTGTAAAAAAATAAATATGAGACTTTTAAACATTAAAAACATATAATTGAATTGATAGAAGTTGCTATTGAACTTCACATGTTAATATTATGGCAATACATACTACTCCATTAATGAAAATAGTAAATGACTCTTTTTAAAAGCCATTCAATTAAGCTAAACTGTAACTATGCGCACTTTCAATATTAACATACACCATTTTCCATTTTGTATTAGAAATTATGTAATGTAAGTAAGATTGAATTCAATAAAATGAATAATTAAAAAGTAAAATAAAAAAATCGAACAAAAAATTTATAAAAGAAACCTATAACAAAAATTAAAAAAAAAAATTGGGGCCCCTCCCGGTCCGGGGCCCTGGGTAAATGCCCACATGGCGTAGCCTCAGGGCCGGGGCTGCTCGTATTTTGAACAAATGAGCTTATTTATGTTTTACTTATTATCCATTGTGTGTCATCTTATATGTCTTGTGTTATGTGTAGTGTATATATAATAGACGCAAACCACGTCATATCATGTCTCAAACTAAAATTACTATCCTGTAACAAAAAGAGAAATGAAATTAAACTAATTAGATAAGTACATAATATGTATTCTTTATGATGTGATTAGTTACCTCAGGTTATATTTAACTGCCTATAATCTCGCCTCTTACTACAATGTCTGTTCGACTCCCCTAAGACGCGAACGTTGTGTTGAAATAGTTAAAAGTCAAGAACTCCTTCATCTACTCGAGTGTGGGAACGCGTAAGTGCCGTTAGAACGACGGTTTCATTTATATTTATTATCACTCATGTTTCTTCTCTCCCACTTACTAATACCATACATGGCATCATTAGCTGGCTGCTTGGAAACAGTTTCCGTGTAAAGGATATCAAGCTGTAATGTGGACACATCCTTTGCCTCCTTCACTACCTATATATATATCCCCTCCCTTCATATCTTTCATTCATCACTTCTTTTTCATTCTACCTTTTCCTCTAAATAAATTTCACTCTTTTTTCAATCAATTGTTTGTCAGTAAGCTATCATGGAAATTATTATGTCAATTATTACTTTGGCATCTTTCATTTTCTTGATCTTCCTTCTCCATTCCATCCTTAAGTTGTTCTCATTTGGAATCAAGAAATTGCCTCTCCCTCCTGGTACTCTTGGCTGGCCATATATTGGAGAGACCTTCCAACTTTACTCACAAAATCCCAATGTTTTCTTTGCCTCCAAAGTCAAAAAGTAATTACTTCCATTCCCCAACATTACTAATTTTACAATAATGTATCAATAAAAAAAAAGTTGAACGGCAACCTTAACGATCCCGCCGCCCCTGCCCTGGTCAGGACTTAAGGTTGCCGCTAATCACTTTCACACCAGATTCTGCCTCATAAAAGCAGGAATATACAGAACTGGATTCGGTTTTTATTGAAATTTATTTCTTTTTTCTTTTTTTTAGGTTTGGTTCAATATTCAAGACTCATATATTAGGATGCCCATGTGTGATGATAGCAAGCCCTGCAGCAGCTAGGACTGTTCTTGCCACAAAAGCTCATCTTTTCAAGCCCACATTTCCTGCTAGCAAAATGAGAATGTTGGGCAAGCAAGCTATCTTCTTTCAACAAGGAGACTACCATACTAAGCTAAGGAAGCTTGTTCTCAGAGCTTTCATGCCAGAATCCATTAAAAGCATGGTTTCAGATATTGATTCAGTTGCTATTAACACACTTTCATCATGGGAAGGAAGGCAAATCACCACTTATTCCGAAATGAAAACCGTACGTAACCCCACAGACTCTTAACAGTAGTCACTACCAACTCGCAATGACGAGTTCTGACTCTGAGTCCTTGTCATTAAACAGTATCCACTACCAACGTTTTTGAATCAGACTACGGGATATTACTCGCAATGACGAATTCTGACTCGAGTCCTGTAATGACAGGGATCGCAGTTCTCAAAAAAAAAATACTAAAACCAGAGCATCCCCTGTTTTCGTTCCCCTGTTTCAAGACTACCACTAATGATTATTTTCCTAATCTGAATTATTGCAGTATACATTCAATGTTGCATTGCTTTCAATATTTGGAAAGGATGAGGTTCAATACAGAGAGGATCTCAAAAGGTGTTACCACATTTTGGAGAAGGGGTACAATTCAATGCCCATAAATCTTCCTGGAACACTTTTTCACAAAGCAATGAAAGCAAGAAAAGAGCTAGCTCAGATTCTTGCAAAAATCCTCTCAGTTAGGAGGGAAAATAAGCAAAACCAAACTGATTTACTTGGTTCATTTATGGGAGACAAAGAAGGGCTTACTGATGAACAGATTGCAGACAACATCATTGGTGCCATCTTTGCTGCAAGAGATACTACAGCTAGTGTTCTTACATGGATTCTCAAATTCCTTGGAGAAAACCCAAGTGTTCTAGAAGCTGTCACTGTAAGAAACTGCCCTTTCTTTTTGATAACCTGCAGTTTAATCCTCGGGCAATATGACGCTAGCCTACAAAATATTTGTTTTCTCCTTTTGGGTAGTTATATTTTGGACTCATTTTCAAGAAATACTGAAAAAAAATTGATCTTGTTGACTTTCCAGAAAGAGCAAGAAGAAATTATAAGGGCTAAAGAGGAAAATAATGAAGGGAAGGCCCTTAGTTGGGCAGATACCAAGAAGATGCCTATGACCTTGAAGGTCATTCAAGAAAGTCTTCGAGTTGCTTCGATTCTATCTTTTACTTTCAGAGAAGCTGTTGAAGATGTCGAATTTGAAGGTAAGTTGAGACAGTTGTTGATTTGATTCGAGATAGTGGGACGAAGTTGTACTTTAGTTCAAGATAATTATACTATTGCAGATAACTCTACGAAAATGGCTCAAGTGTTGCGATATAATTCGAATAGTAATAAAACTTGAATCAAATTCATAATTGTCTGCAACATTGTAACTATTTAGACTCGTCCCACTATATGAATCAAATTCATAATTGCCTTTATATATTTTGGTGAAATATTTTATAGGTTATAAATAATTTGACAACTTACTTATCATTATTGCTTGAATCATTTTACAGGTTACCTAATTCCAAAAGGGTGGAAAGTTTTACCACTGTTCAGGAATATTCATCATAGTCCAGAAAATTTCCCAGAGCCAGAAAAATTTGATCCATCAAGATTTGAGGTGAATGTCTAACTTCATATGCTGATCTTGAGCTTTTTTTTTCTTTTAATTCTTTATTATAAAATGAGACTTATATTCAAAAAACAATTTAATCTGACAGGTTTCTCCTAAACCCAATACATTTATGCCATTTGGCAATGGGTCCCATGCTTGTCCAGGAAATGAATTAGCAAAGCTTGAGATTTTGGTCCTTATTCATCATCTCACAACCAAGTACAGGTATGTTAAAACCTTTGGATTAATTCATAATTATTTCGACAATCGAATTAAACGTTATTTTATCGAGTGAGTCAGATATATGAATATCGAAGTAAACATTGTTTCATTAAATAATTACACCCTCAAGTATCTTGATCATTTGATACGAATTCTTCAATTTATCACCTCACGACTTTCAAAATAAAGACGAGGCCGTTAAGTTGCGCTTGTAACATTTATTTGATGAAGATTGTGAAAAAATGATAATCTTATCTCAAATATTGGGTGTTTATTTTTTGCAGATGGTGTATGATGGGCCCACAAAATGGAATACAATATGGTCCTTTTCCTCTTCCCCAGAATGGTTTGCCCATAAAACTCTCTAGGAAAGCATAAACAAAAGAAGAAACCATGCAAGAGTCCCAGAACCACACGTTCTTGATCCTTTCTAAAAATAGAAAGCATGCTCCCAAGAAGCAGGTACACCAGGGAAAATAAAACAGCATGAGGTGTTGGGATTTTGGTATAAAGAAGGAAAAAATAGAGTCTCGGGACACAGGTCAAGTGGTACAGAATTTAAATTAGTAGCATCACGTCTTATCTCCTTTACAGTATATGGTTCGAGTTGTCTATGAAATAGAATCTGTTGCGAAATCGGTTAACAGGCTATCTCAAATGCCATGATCATCTGACGTACGTCCCGGAAATTATAAAGAAGAATCGAGTTGTATATAAAGGAGCAGAAGAAGGTCCAACTGATTCATAGAAAGTTTTCTGACATCTACATGATCAACTGATTGTAATGTTGTAATTTATATGCATAGATAGGTTCTCTCAATTTTGTTTAATCTTTAAATGTCTTTTTAGATGAATGTAAAAAGTCCGCAAGGCAAAATCAGCAGGAATTTGTTCAGTAACTAAAACTGTTAATTCTGAGTTATTTTACTTTTCATTCAATGCACACATTATTTATTGGTTACCAATACAAGCCACACAAAAGACTAATACTTCATTTATCGTTAAGTTTACATTTTTAATAACTAGTATAATTAATCTATCTCTTGTTTTTTTGTTTCTTTTCTGTTTTATAATAATTAGATAAATCGTCCATATTAAATCAAGACAAATCCATCCCAACGTTAGTTGACTTATGTAAATAAGGAGACATATATATATATATTGTCAATTTAAAAGCGGTTACAAAATTAAATTAAAAAACTCTAGTACAATACAGGGGCGAATCCATGATAAAAATTAAGGGAGGTCAATTTGGGGTGGAAAACTACCGGCGAAAATAAATAAAAAATAGTTAAAAGTATCGAAAAATTGTTTAAAATTAACTTACCAAGGCTTGAACCCATGACCTCTACATTCGAAGGAAGAAACTTACCAACTAAACTACACTTACACTTGATTTATTTACATTTTTTATTATATATCATAAAAATTAAAAAAAAATTATATATAAAATAATCAATACTAAAAAACCTAGGGGGGGGGGGGGGGGGGGGGGGGGGCTGCCCCTAGTCCCCTAGATACGCCCCTCATATAATAAGTTAATTTAAAAAATTAATTATAGAAGAATTGAATTTATGACCTTTTAAATTTTTTTTTTTCAAAGAGAAAAGCTTTTTTATGGAGGTCGAGGCATGACTCATATTTTGATGAGGATATTTTCTCTATAGTGATCAATTTAATCTCTAAAGGCGCCACCTACATATGATAGATATGTTTTCAAAGATATTAGTGTAATGATGAAGTATCTGAGGGTTAGATTTAGGTGAGGTTATGTTCTATGACACATCTTAAAAAGAACTGTCTGATTATTGGAAAAGGAGCAAGAGCAATGATATTAGAATTTTTTACGAGATATGTCTCACCTGATTAGGGGATTAGAGTTTGTCTGTTAATCATTTCGAAACAGGAAGTTCACTTTCAAAGGAAATTGAATTCAGATTACATGAAAAGACGAAGCTATCAACACTTTATACTCTAATTCTTTAACACTCGAGCTATGTCCCGATACAAGGAAGAGCATTGATGTCAGAGGAGCAAGGTGATGATTATTGAAGGGTACATGTTATGATATGCAGCAGACATTGAAACAGAGAAAAATGTAATAATCCGATTCTAGGAGTCGTGCCGCACTGAATATATTGGACCATATGCGGCTGCATTTTGTGACCAATAACCACAACCACACATATTATTACCAATGTGCCAATATGCAATTCTCCCATTATTATTAATTTTTGTCTCAATATATTCAATATTTTAATATGGAAATTTTGCATGGAACAGAACTCTTTCATACAACGTCGAGTAGGAGTAAATATTTCCAATATCGTCAAGTCATTATTACAACAGTTTATGCAAGGCGCGAGCATTAAAATATATTGTTTAAGATATATTAGATGTTTAAAATATATTGTTTAAGATATCAGCGAGCGTTGTCTAAGTAGTAAACGAGTTGTTCTGTTTACATTTATTCTTGAAACACGAATTTACATATACCGTGGGGCGGACCCAAGGGGGGTGGGGTGGGCACTGGCTCCCCTAGGTTTTTCGGTATCGTTATATCTATATACGATATTTTTTAAATTTTTATGATATATATACACTAAAAAGTGTAAGGAAACTAAGTAGAAGTGTATTTTAGTTGGTTAGAATAACTTTCATTTAATTCATAGAGGTCATGGGTTCAAGCCTCCAAGGTTCATTTTTAACATTTTTTTTGATACTTTCACTATTTTTATTTGTTTTGACTCCCCCTATTTTATTTTTCTCGAAATTGGCCCCCCTTTATTTTTATCCTGGTTTCGCTCCTGCATACAACTCTAGAAAGTTATACACAAAAACGATATATATATGTACAATATGTACTTGGTTTCTCACAGACTCATAATCATGAAATTTGCCTAAAATAACCCTTCTAACTTGGGCGTGTTAAACATAATACCCGATATTAATAAATTTCATGGCGAAATTGTTGTTATTATTTTGAAAATAAGTAGGCTTTTTTAGCCATTTGCGCCCTAATCAATTCTTTTAATATTTTTTGTGGTCCTTCAACTATTAGTTCTTTTCAGCATCGACCCTTGTACTATATTTTTTTCAGCATTCGCTCAAACTGCGTTTTTTTCAACTTGAAGAGACAAAATGATTGTTATACCCTAATACTAATATAAAGTATAGGGGACATATTTCACATAATTAAAATTAAACCCTGAACTCTTTCTACTTCAACATATCCCACCCCTACCTCAATCAATCATCCAAGGCCTATATATTGTGGTTTGGTTGCATCTTAATCAATATATTGGCTGAATTTTGGTGCGTTTCGCACACTTGAAGTTTGGAGGCTGCAAGGGTTTCGTGAATTTAGGGCACGGGTAGGAATGGGGTGTGTTGAAGGAGAAAATAGATGTTAATTATACGCAATATGTCTCTTATACTTTAGATTAGTATTAGGGTATAATAGTCATTTTGTTTTTTAAAGTTGAACAAAACGTGATTAAGGGAAAGCTAAAAGAAGAATGATACAGGGGCATCGCTGTTAAATAACGTATAATTAAAAGATCACATAGAAAATTAAACGATAGTAGAGGGGACAAACTACTAAAAAGCCATATAAGTGATATTTTAATTTAATTTAGAAGTTCACCCAAAGTGTCTTTCAACTCTGTGCATATGTACATCATGGATCCTTGACAATCATTAAAGATAATTTAGATAATTAGTCAAATCATTAGCATCACTCCAAAGTGTACACGTACAATTACACGTCAAAAAACTTGTAGATCTAGGATTAGTTTAAACCTAAAACAGCTGGAATAATAAAATTATTTTTATAATAATGAGCTCATGCTTAACCATGATCTAGTATATATATTCAAGTACATACTCCCTCCGTTCCTAAGAGATTGTCTCATTTTGATTTTTGTTGGTCAAATATAACAAAATTTGACTATGAATTATTATTAAACGATAAGAAATAATATAGTCTTGTAGGACCTTGTTAGATTCATCTCGATAAATATTTTTGAAATATCAACTTTTTATCATTTTTTTGCATGTAGAATAATAGATATTATTTACGTTTTAAATCGTGTTTTATTGACTACTAAAAGTCAAATGTGACAATCTTTTAGGGACGGAGAGTGTATAACCCAACCCGAATTAAACTGGTGGGTCGATCTTGACTCTATATGATGCCTTTGATTGATCAAAAGTCAATATTCACAAGCTTTTTTGAACATAATAATATCTAGAAATAAATGTGGTTTGGCTGGTCAATTAATATACGGATCTCAATCAAGTTTAACATCACCTCTCTTGGTCCATTACCATTATTTTTCAACTTTGACTTTTTTTCTTTTGTTTAATTTAATAGGGTAGTTGACTTTGGGGCCTTGTTATTCTATTATCAACTCAAGCCCCACACTTGTGCTTTGGCATAGGAAAACACCGGTGACAACAAGTTGTACGTGGCCTTAGGCTTTCTTTGAAATGTCAAAACGATAAATAATTTTACTGCGAGTTAATCAAATAGTCTAACGAAAAGACATTTTTTGATGATTTGAAGATTCTGAATTCGAAATCCTCACATTACTAAGTATCGAAAAACGTAAATAATCTTGCTGCATGGGGATTTCATAATATGTGGGAAGAAAAAAATTTGTACTTGCTTGTTAGAAATCATTATTGATTGGACTTCTACTTTGTTAAGGGCATAATAACTATTAGTACATATTATTATCACATGATACTTATCTATATTTTATAAAGTGTGAACAAGATATAAATCGTGACTATGTATAATAGTTTGCATGCGAATCATGTTAGTCAGGTAAATTATATAATGCAATTTGTGAATTTTCAACGTGATAGACCCAAGAAAAAGTGTTATAGAAAAAATCAAATGCATGACACATTTTGAATATAAGCTCACCTATTTCATCAATTTGTAAATTTTTGCACGCTATGATATTTAACCATGTATAATTTAGAGTTAAAAGTATCTTTTACGAGTACCACTTTCTTATTATCAATTCAACTTCTAAGTCAAGTTGTCCGAAAAATATATTTAGAATCTATTTGTTAAATTTGAAGTCTAAATGTCTAATAATAAATGACATGCATATTGAATGTTTGAATCTAAATGATAAATGAATCTGAATGCTGAAATTATTTAAGTGTACGTTTGATATTAGTTTATTAAAAATGACAAAAATTACATTGTATTTACAAATTTGCCCCTATTATATTTCATAATTCATATAATATATATGATAAATGTCATTTTATTACAAAATCAACTCCAATTATTAAATATAACGATAGTCAATCGAATAGCCTAGTGGACAAGGCTCTTGCTAGTGACCAGAAAGTCCTGGGTTCGAAACTCACCTCATCGCTAATTTACAAAAAAAAGAATATAATGGTATCACAAAAGACTTAATTGCTGGAATGGTCCCAATAAGTGGTGGCCTGGTGTTGTTTGGTCCCCCAAAGTAGCACCGTTGCGGAAATGGTCCCTGAAAGTATGTATAATGGTGCACTTTGGTACCTGATCTGTTTACATTGACGGTTTTCAGGGATCAAAATGCACCATTGTACACTTTGAAAGACCATTTCCGCAACAGTGCCACGTTGAGGGACCAAACTGCGGCAAACCCCTATTTACTGGTACCTTTCTAACAATTAACTCTATCGCAAAACCAAAGGGAGACGGTGCCCTTTCCACTCTCTTTCTAGATCCGTCCCTGCCTAAAATCTATTTTTTTCGAACAAAACTTCTCGAACCGAGTCAAATTTGATGTGCTTTTTACAGCGGAATATACAAGTAATAATGTGAGACTACAAATATCATAGCCAAATTTGCATTCACTTCAACTATAATATATAACACAATCTTCCGTTATACTAGATGTTACACTTCAAATCATGAATACCGGAAGGATCTCCGTGAAAGAAGAAGTTTATAAGTTTGAAGCTGACTTATTCAAACATTGTAACTAAACGTAGATTTCCATCCAAGTGTCCCACAACCAATAACATTTCTGTCGTACTCATACGATATTATCGGATTATGTCTTCGTTTCAATAACGAATACTAGGATATATCATATGTTATCTTGATTTCAGTTGATTCGCATGCAGTGACTATTTTTGAGGTACGGTGGGGGTGGGGGTGGGGGAGGGGGAGGGCAAATGGTGTTAGGGGGCAGGAGGGGTGGGAAGATCGGGTTTAGGTGGTGGAAGTAGATGTGTTGAAAAAAAAAGGGGCGGAGGTTTATTTTCAATTATGTAAATTATTGAGAGTAAATTGTTGAACTGGTCTACGAAAGTGAGTTCAGGTTGCCTTTGGATCAGTCCACGATATTGGACAATGGTTGTAAATTGTTGGTCCAAGATTTTTAATTATGTAATTATGTTAAATGTTAACTCTGCCCATGCGCCTCGTGAGCTACAGGCGTTGTTAATAAATTAAAACGGTAATAATAGAATTAGCTTAAGAGTGAACTACAATCGCGATTAAGGCATTAAAAAGTAACGCCTTAATTACATTTTGGATCAATCTGCAACCGTTGGCCAATATTGGGAACAGAGTTACATCTTTTGTACTTTCGAGGACCAAGGGGCAACCTAAGCCCACTTTCGAGGACCATTTAAGCAATTTGCTCAAATTATTGACAAGATAGAAAGTACAAGGGGCACATAGTGTAAGGGTACAATAGTCATTTCATGTATAAAATTGAGAAAAAAAACGGTTCAGAGAGCACATAAACAAGATAGAAAATACAAGGGACGCATTGAAAACAACTGCATAGTTCAGGAATAACCTGCTAAAAGGCCTATTTTATTTCGATCGTTAATTCTTAAGATGAGTCTTTCAACTTTAAGGCACATTATAGAAAAATTGTTTTGAAATGCACGATAATATCAATTTTTATAAATGATAATCTAATCACCTAATATTAATGTATTAAATTTTCCATCAAGCCCACGGAGGTTGAAAATAAAATGAACACCTAACATCTCCATTTTGGCAGATCAAAATG
This sequence comes from Echium plantagineum, assembly GCA_003412495.2. Lineage (NCBI taxonomy): Eukaryota > Viridiplantae > Streptophyta > Magnoliopsida > Boraginales > Boraginaceae > Echium > Echium plantagineum. The sequence goes on along the minus strand of CM016566.1, from coordinate 24,418,560 downwards.
TGTCACTACACTTGTTTCGAAAACGACTAAAGAGGATGATTACTCAATAAGCCAGACATATATCATGTAGAATTAGAAAAATCAAAGCATAAATTCAAGAATATAGCAAAGAAGGTTTTCCAGGTGTCCAAATCTGAGTCCCAAAAATGTCATAATCACAAGACATTATCCGATAATTCAATTATCATCAACCGCAATAATGGAAAGTATAAGTTCAACAGCTGCAAAGATGACATATTGGCCCTAATTAAAGCTCGTGTAAGGTGACTTGGTTGTAAATTGAAAAAAATAACCAGCCATAATATTATTTTAACCGTCAAGTCCGTAGGACCAACAATACATAAGTAAAAACAAAAAAAGTATAGTTAAGTAACACAAAAGTTGGTAACCCAATTTAGTACTCCCTCCGTTCTTAATTAGTTGTCTTTTTAGCTTTCAACACGTTGATTAAGAAATCATGTAAATTTACCTATTTACCCTTAAGTAGAGAATTAATTATTGTAGCAATAAATTTGATTGAATAAATAAAGGCAACTTTCTATTAATTGATTGTTCCTTAAATTCCATCATCATTTCAAATCTCAATAAAATCATTTATTGAAATGATGCATGCTACCTCAATCATCATTAATGAAACAAATCAACTAAATACTTTTACAAATTCTTCAACCAATTTCAAAGAGAATTAATACTCCATTAAACTTTATCCAATAAGAATTAAATACTCCATTAAACTTCATCCAATGAAAATTAAATTGACCATTGGTATCCTAATGACATTTATTAGGGCTAAAAGAGTAAAAAGTTGATGAAATATGCATTGGAATCCTAAGAAGACAAACATTTTGAAACAAAAAAATAGCTAGAAAGACAACTAATTAAGAACGGAGGGAGTATTAATGTAGTATCTACATTTAGGGGGAAGCTTGAACCTTCTCCAGTGACGCTCTAAATTCAAAAGTAACGTTTTTCGATGGTCTCGTCATTTCTCATCATGATACTTCCCCAAAGGGAGGTGAGTTTCCGAAGTCGGCCCATTCTGACTTGATCACTTCCTTCATATGAGTTTTGATGTACAAACTGTTTGACCAGTTGGTCTAACACTCCAACAAAAATAATGTCATCCACGTAGATTTGGACAACCATTTGCTGATCTATTTCCCTTTTTATTAATAGTGTATTGTCGGCTCCCTCTGTGATAGTCTTTTTAAGCAGATACTTTGTCAATTGTTCATGCCAAGCCCTTGATGCTTGTTTTAGGCCATAGAGAGTTTTCTTCAACTTGTACACGTGATCTGGATGATTAGGGCAGATAAAGTCTTTTGGCTATTCAATGTATCTTCTCCTTGGATGATCTCATTCAGAATGGGCGTTTTGACATCCATTTGATATAGTTTTAACTTTAGACGACACGCTACTGCTAATAACAAATGGATTGCTTCCAATCTGGCCACAAGAGCAAAGGTTTCTTCAAATCAAGCCTTTCTACTTGAGTGTATCTTTGAGCCATAAGTCTTGCTTTATTCCTAACAACATTCCGTTATTCATTAGTGTTGTACTTGTACATCAACTTGGCTCCGATTAGATTGTGTTCGGATTGCCTAGGAACAAGTTCTCACATATTGTGTCTCTCAAATTGATTAAGTTCTTCTTGCATACCACTGATCCAGTATTCATTAAGGAGAGCCATTTTGGTGTTTTTGGGCTGGATTTTGGACTTGAAGTATGTTTTACCAAATAGTCCGCCCAACTTTTGGTAGTCTGCTTTACTCCTTCGCTTGGTCATCAATCCTTCTTTTAGGTTTCCAATGATGTTGTCTCTGGGATGACTCTTTTAGGTCTTTTGCTACGTGATCTGCCTCATTGTCAATGACAACTGGTATGTCAACTGGAGTTTCACTTATCATATTCTGTTCTTGCTCAATAACTTTGACGTTGATCGATTTCATGATAGTGTTGGTCCGTTTGTTAAATACTCTTAATGTCATGTTGTTCCGTGAATACCCCAGAAAGATGCCTTGATCGCCTTTTGCATCAAACATTTGTCATTGTTCATGATTCACGAGGATGTAACATGTTCTCCCAAAAAATTTCACATTCGACTTTCTTTGAGGTAATTTGGTTCAAAATTGTTTGGCATGGATCATGACTCTAGCCATTTCTTGAAGAGTTACATTTTTTCGTTTGACAACTCCATTTTGTTGAGGAGTGATTGTAGCTGAGAACTCATGTAAGATGCCTTGTTTGTTGCGTATTCATCAAATTTGTTGTTTTCAATGTCCTTTCCATGATCACTCCTTATGCGAACAAGTTTGACTCCCTTTATATTTTGAAGTTAGGTTGCCCGGTGACAAAGCGTTTCGAAATAGTATGATTTTTCTCTAAAAAATTCAACCCAAGTAAATCCCGAGTAATCGTTCGCCGAAACAGATGCATATCTTTTCCTCCACTGCTCGCCACCCGCATGGGTCCCATGAGGTCCATGTGGTTTTATTCAAGATTACGTGATGTTACCACATGTTGCACCACTTGGTGTGACACCTTCACCTGTTTTCTGATCTAGCAATCTCCACATGATGTTTCTTGAATATGGATATTCGGTAGTCCTGTGAGAACCCCTTTTATCATGAGATGCTGAAGATTGCGATAGTTGGTGTGACCTCAATCTCTTGTGCTAAAATATAGATTCATTATTGATTTGGCAACTTAGAGCTTTGTGAGGTGATCATTAGTAAGAATTGTCACTAAACGTGGTTCCAATCATGATGCATTGATTAGTTTAGTAATTGACATGGTATTCTCCTTTTGTGAACTCTACATTCATTCCATCATCACGAAATTAACTGATATCGATGATATTAGTTGTCAGTCCATGTACAAGGAGAACATTTACAAGACTGGGTAATCTTGGAACATTAGGTATCCCCTTTCTCACGACGATTCCTATTGATGCTCCTCCAAATGTGACATTTGCTCTCTTGACAGCTGCAACATGTGAGATGAGTTTCATTTCCTCATGTGTCGTGACCATCCACTGTTAAAATACCATCATTTCACAGTAATGGCTTTGAGTGATGTTAGAACAACATCGCTTACCACTTGAGTTTTTGGTACCCACACTGTTTTAGTTATATATCAGTTTTTACCCTTTCCGTACACCTTTACCAATATGTAGCTATATTTCCATTCGGGTCACAACTATAACATCTTCATTTTTTCTTATTATTGTGACCATTCCGTACATGCCTCTGTTGTTTTCCGTATCCAATACAAGTTACATCTTTGGGTGCCTTTGCTTGTAACCAAATTTCATCGTGGATGTTGGTGCTTGAGTTCATCATCTTTATTCACTTTTCCATGGCTTTTACCTAGGCCTTTAAATGAACCCGAAAGCTCGGTTAGCCTTGGGATATTCGGCTCGTGGCTCGATTCGGGAAAATAACCTAAAGCCGAGCTTTTATTTTTGGTATTTGGCGAATCGAGCCGAATAGCTCGAAAAAGCTCGGCTCGGCATTCACTTATATATTTATACTATAAATTCTTGTACGTTTGGTCCACACCCTTACATATTTATTCTTGGACCTTTGATCCATTTATTAGATAGATTCAAGAGGCATGCCCTTTAATTAATTTATTGGTTTAATTAGTACTCCAGTTTGGGTTTAATTAGGTACCCAATAGCTCGGCCGGTTTGGGATATTCGGCTCGACAAAGCTTGGCTTGTGGCTCGATTCGAGAAATCAAACGTAGAGTCGAGCCTTCATTTTTGGTATTGGCCGAATCGAGCCGAGCCGAGCCTTCATATATTCGGCTCGATTTTGGAATCAACTTACTCTAATCATGTCAAAGTAAAATTTCATTTTGAATGCACCTTTAAATACAATTTTCAACAATCTTTGTGATAATAACAAGAGAACTTCAAGAGCCAATAAGAATTACATTAAAGGTAAGCAAATATATTCAATTTTATGTTGTTCAACATAAAATATATAAATTTTCATAACTAATTTGGTGTTGTTGAATATGAAATATATACAATTTGCTTTCTCTAACGATAATCACATGTACCAAACACATTTAGATTTACATATATAAAGCTATATAATCTAAATAAACTAACAAATTTTCTTTTTTCATAGCAGATTGAAGTACTATTTTCAACAATTCGTATGATAATAACAAGAGAACTTCAAGAGTCAATAAGAATCACATCCAAGATAAGCAGATATATTTAATTTTCTGTTGTTCAATATAACATATATAAAGCTGTTTAATATGTTGTTCAATATAAAATATATAAAATTTTCTTTTTAATTTTGTGTTGTTTAAAATGAACATTTGTACAATTTTCTTTCTCTAACAATAATCACATGTAACAAACACATTTAGATTTGTATATATAGAACTAACCCCATATAATCTAAACAAACTAACGAATTTTCTTTTTTGATAGCAAATTCAAGTACTATCTTCAACAACTATTGTGGCCAAAACAAGAGAACTTCAAGAAACAATAAGAATCATATCAAAGGTAACAAATCTATGTTGTTCAATATGAAATATACGATTTAAATATTTCCTGAAAAATATGAAGTTTCAAACTCTCGAAAAATTGAGGAATAATAATACGGTGAGTATAAATATATACACATTATAATATACATTAGGTTTATAACTAGTCTGGCCCAGAGTTGTGAGTTTAGTGATGGAAATGGGTATCTAAAATAAAGTGCTAATTGACATGCCTAATGCTAAGCAATCAAGTAACCAATTGAAAGCGATGGAAATGCAGTAGACCATGTTGAGATTTGGAGCTATTGCATGTAAGATTTATCAAAATTTGGATATTTATCAAATGTTTATTGTGTTTACTTCAAAAATAATCACATCAAAGTAAAACTAAGCACATACAATCCAATTAAACAAACATAACTTCATTTTTAAAACACCTTCAAATACTATTTTCAACAACCCTTTTCATAATAACAAGAGAATCTAGATGATATGAAAAAATAATACTCGAAATAGTACTCGAAGATGCTATGAAAAAATAAATTTTGTTTGTTTAATTAGATATATATGAATCTAGATGTGTTTTGCTCACTTTTGATGTGATTCTTATTAATTATGAAGGTTTGAATTAGATAGAATTTACATCGTTTCAACCACATGAAGCCATAAAATAAAGTAGAATTAGATTTCGTGACAAGATAATAACTCATTGTCTTATTTTGAGAACCGTAAACTTGTTATTTTGCTTCGAAATTAAGTAAAATATTTTTTAAACATCACAAATATAAGAAAAAGAATAAAACAAAATATGTATATGCTCGGTTTGTTTCAGTTGCTTTCCTTTAGGTTTATACTAAAATCGAAACCAATTAGTTTTTGTCGGCTTTAGATTTTTCTGTTAGATTCGGTCGATTTTGTCAGTTTAAAGGGAATCGATAACATCCATAATTACGTATGTATGTTATGCTGTCCTTTTTGTATTTTTGAATGGTTAGAGCAAATTGATATTTAGCTTTGATGTTGATGTTATGTACTTATGTTATTATGTGTCTTAGCATGATACTAAACACATATGAATCTGATTAAGATGCACATATTAACTTATTAATGTTATGGCATGAGTTGTTAATTACGCCATGTGCAACATCACATACCACGTTTCATAGTTTACTTATACTTATGGATGAGTTTAATTCTTTTTGTATAAACATTTTAAACCTTGTAAATATATCTTGTATTAACTCATGTGATCGACTTTATGACACCATGTATTCTAGAAGAAAATTCGAACAATGCCTTCTATTAATCCGAAACATATTGGGAACCTGATGTTGTCAATTTGGTGTATATCTAGAAGAAGAAAGTAGTGAGGACCCAACCACACTATCGACTCAACAAATATTTCAACTAGAAGATGAATGTACTTTATATTATTATTTACTTTTATAAATGGTGTAATAAGTTGTAGCTTAGGATATAGATCGGATATCACTAGACTGTAATTTGTTATTATTTTGTTTACTTAAGAATAATCAATCAAACCAAATATATACCAATACAATATCGATAATTTGGTTGATCTGCAATGGTCGAAGAAAGTAGTCTACCCTCAATTGATGACTCTGCTCAACAAATATTTGACCAAGAAGAAGAAGGTAATATTTATTGTTTGGCTAAGCAGCTACAATGTTCGTTGGATGTCGGTCATGAAATTTGTTGACAAAATTAACAAGGTATGTAAAAGAGTAAAACCAAAATGTTCAATGTTATAAAAATAAATACCATACCTATTAAGTAACACACTAATTATATTATAAAATATGTAGGACCAACTCAATGAGATTTACTACTAACGCCTTGGTTCAACTTGTTGAAAAGAGTACAATCGAGGAACCGACTTAAGTTAGTGAAGCGAGGCCTCTATTTTGTTTCAAGCGAAACAATACAAGTATTATAGATAGCAAACTTTCGACAGTGGTAGAAACAACATAAATGATGGATGACGAAACACAAGAAGACGTCAATATGAATCAGAAGAAAGAAACATCACATGAAAATAAGCAAGCTAATGTAGTGAATCAAACTCAAAAGGGAGAAAAGAAAATTACAAAAAAGGCTGCAATAAAAAGAAAGATAGTCAAAAACCCATCGTTATAATGGACAAGAATGAAGATGAAGATGAAGATGAAGATGAAGATGAAGCTGAAGAAAATGAATCTATTATTACATTTATAAAAAACAAAAGGATAAAAATAGAAAAGCCTTGAATGGTACCATCATTATTTTAAGATAGAACTCTTTGTCAATATTTTTATTTACAAATAATAAAAATTTTAAATATTTTTTATTCTCATATTATACCTCCGTGATCATGTTACCAAACCTGCATAAGTGTCTTCTTAGACCCTTTACCCGCTTAGAGGTTAACAATTATTTGTCATATTCATGAATAAATAAATAAATGAAAAATATAAAATATGTTAATCATATTTAAACAATAAAAGAAACTTTAACGTGCAACGCACGAAATTTAATACTAGTTATTATAAATTTTCCAACTTTAATCCAAAATTCACCTTAACATCATTCATTAATCTGTTAAAAACTAATCAAAAAATTCTACAAAAAATGGGCACACAAAGAGGAAAGAAAAGTCGGCCTAGAAAGTAGGCACACAATCGGCCCATAAACTGAACTGGTCCAAATTATTCGAAATCAGTTTGACGATTTTCGGATCAGTTTTGATTTTTTTTTAAACCAATGTGTTGGACCGGTGTTCTTTTTTTGTAAGAAACCAGTAAAACAAATCTAACCACACCCCTAATATGGAAATCTTCATACTTTTAGTTCTTATATTAAATAATTTTTCATACGTTGGAACTTATAAATAGTCATGTGATAGAAATACATTTCATTTCTAAACAAAGCAAATGAGAATCTAAGCTCCAAATAAAAAGTTTCGTGACTCAAATCCACGTAATGCTTGAACTTTGCTTCATGGATGTGAGTCCGATCCCCGAAATTGTCTTTAAATGCCTGAAAATCCCACAGAGTGGTTGTTTGAAATCGCCGAAACGCTTGAAATCCCATAGAGTGGGTGATGAGGCCTGAAAACGCTGCAAAGGCAGCCACCTAAAGCAGAGTAAGTATGTTTAAATATACTCCATTACGAAAGTCGAAGCCAAAACATCTTAATAAAAGGCTCGAACCCGATACTACTAGGCTAGAAGCCTTGGATTTATATTATCTATTTTTGTTTTGATTGTTATTACTGTCATTAGAACATATAAATATCACTTATCATTAAAGTTAAGATCCATTACTTATTAAATATGTACTTGGTATACATTAATTGTAATACCGGTCCAAAGTGGGTGATGTGATATGTTTGATATGATTTGATTGGTACTACTCATATCATCAAGATGCATCTTCTTTTCGGTAGCCCAACTCAGAAGAACTCCAAAGTTAAGCGTGTTTGACTTGGGGTTATTCTAGGATGGGTGACCCACTGGGAAGTGTCCCGGTGAGCACGTGAGTGAGGACAAAACGTGCTGGAAAGACCTTTGATAGTTTCTGAGGCCAGTCCATCAAATCAAGACGGGGCGTTACATTAAACTAGGCAAAATTACCTATGTACCCTATGTCGTTCACTTAAACTACACCAATCAAGTGTATGCCAGTTTCGGTCATGAAATTCCTGATAGATATCGAATTCAAGAGTTTTTAATATATAATAAAATGGCACTCCAAAGAAAACTCATAGTGATATATAATCAAATTCCTAGAGATAATGACTCAGCAGCTGGCAACATATATATATATCACAAAAAAGTCCACGAAAACTCAAATTTTACGTTTGACATTAATCACGAACTTTATTTATATTAATATTATTGCTTGTACAAACAAAAGTAATATTTTGTCATATATATCCCAAAACAAGAAGACAAGAAAAGTCTGGTCAAATTTAAGCATGTATAAGCCAACATGTTGAATAATTTAGGGTGTAAATTACAAAAGAATATAATTGAATTAATTAAAAATTAAAATTACCTTGTAAGTCAACTGATAGATGTACGAGAGCAATTAGGCAAATGTGATGTAATTGTCGAAATGTGCCACCAAATAACAACAACAAACAAACCATTGCTATCAATACAACCCACGCACTGCCAGCCTGCCGGCCCTTCTTCATGGTTTAAAGCTATTAGCCATGTGTTCTCCTTCACTTGTATTAGAGGTTTCATCGAGGGATATTTGCTAATAGCAGCACTGTTCGTATAATTCACGCTGTAGCTCGTGCAGATTAGTTAAATCACCAACTATTCTTCCACTTGTTATAGCATTTGGTTCTAACAGTTTGACAATCAAAAACAGAATAATAAAAGCAGCAGCAACGTAAATAAAACAGTAAAAACACACAAGGTTTGTTAACCCAGTTCAGTGCTCAAACAAAACAGTAAAAACACACAAGGTTTGTTAACCCAGTTCAGTGCTCAACACCTACATCTGGGGGGGCATTCAAACTAAGGGAAATCCACTATATGAAAAGATGTTACAAGGAGGGTCTTACGTGTATTCCCATATACTTATTGCCCTAAACCTATACTCTTCTATAATGTCCCTAACGACTTGTATCTCCTGATACTATAACTATAACATCATCCCCATGTTGGATCTAAATAAAGTATGTGTGAGTGGTAGAAATAAAACCTCACTGTTGATATATTATGGACAATATATCAACTGTACATTCAGTTACGAGCAGGACACAAAGCTCCTAACACATTCGACAACCTAATCAATTGTTTGTTTCCTAATCCGTTTTTTGTAATAAAATCTTCACTTCTCAATTCTTCGATTCTACTCAGCCGATTTCACGGATTAGAACTTCAATTGCCGTAACACTTGTGTGTTGGTCTCTTCAATTGCTCTTTAAAACTTGACCAACTCGCTTGCACCAACAAGTACTATAAGGGAGAAGACTAACATGGCAGTAACTTAAAAGCAATTCATACAATATTGCAATGAAGTATTGCCTCCATCCTTTTTCGAACAAGTGATACTTTTGGGGTCTTTCAACAATCAACATAATTACATTATGACTTACAACTAGATTATGCCTCTGCGGACTTGAATTCTTTTGAGATAATAGCCGAAATGGTTCGAGATAATATGTGTAAGTTTTACTTTCGGCCCTGTAAATGAAATATGCCCAAATGATCCATGATATTGGTAAAAAATGTTCATTTTAGTCACTCTTTTAAATGACATGCACGTTAAATTTTGACGGAAAGACATGAGTCCGACAGAGTTATGGGCCTAAATAAAGTTTATTTACGTGACAACAATTATCGTCTTGATTTTTAGTTAATGAAAGGGTTTATTATTAATTTGGTTTCGATGTAGTTACATTATAATTTCATATTATGAGATCTAATTATATTGTAGTCTCTAATAGTTACAATGTTGCATATTGGTTTTTGAAAGTGATATAAGTGCATCAATTGTCACTTGCATGGACTATATCGTAGCATATAACACGTTTGGGGAGTAATCTTTAACAATGTAACTAAATGAGATTAAACTTCAACTTGATTCGTCCCGTAGGACAAAAGCGGCAATAATCTCGTTAACGGAATATATATAAATTATGTACTTTTTGTTTTTGATAGTTACTCCCGCCGTCCCTAACAGATGGTCACATTTTGATTTTTGGTGGTCAACAAAACACGATTTAAAACATAAATATCTATTATTCTACATGCGAAAAAATTATAAAAAGTTAGTATTCCAAAAATATACATTGAGACGAATCTAACAAGGTCCCACAATACTATATTATTTCTTATCGTTTAATGGGAATTCATGATCAAATTTTGTTATTACATTTGACTAACAAAAATCAAAATGTGACAATCTTTTAGGGACGGAGGGAGTACATTATTGTAAATTAGACCCAATCTAAGGACAGTAAAACTGAACACCCAACTAACCTACTATATATATGCAATCAAATTGTTTCAAATTTAATATCAACGAATATACAGGTGTTAGGTTTTAGAACTGATAGAAACCGGTCCAGTACCTTTATTAGCATCGTACTATTTTGTAATTAATTAGGGTTTGACATTATAGATTTTCAAATATGCTGACATGTCCATGACAATGAACTCCATTTGACTTTTCTTTTTTTAAATGAATGTATCTGGCATGCTAATAAACCTTAATTAAATGCTACACGTTGGTCATAGCCATAGGAGTATTATGAGAATCATCAATTTGCAGTTTTGCACTTAGCTAATTTTTTATTATAATATGTGGCTTTGACGTAATGATTATTGACCCAACCTCCATAATTACAGGTCTTGGGTTCAAGTTCTGGCAAGCCATTCTGATGAAATTTGATGTCTCTGTCCCGTTGTAGTGTAGATTTCTACCTGCGTGATGATAATATAAAATTTACTTTCAGTATGATATTATCTGACAAAAATAAAATTCCTTATTATTATCACCAATATGCATTATTTATATATTTTATATTTTCAAAGCCAAGTCATGTAGTTAGGGGTGATCACTGGACCTCTATTTGGTTCGACCCTTATTTAAGTTTCCAAACATGAATATGTTTGTCCTCAGAAACATTAATATTGTTGATTTATTTAACAAATAATTAGTCATTTTACTAATGCTTTATTGAACAAAAAATTGATAACAATTTTATAAAGAATGAAAAAAAATTATACTCGTGTGACAACGAGTTTACATAGTTAATTCAAGACTTCAAGGTATAATAGGTTTTTCCTCACAAGCAACTATACTAGACACGCAGAACTATACCATACACACGGACAACATAAACAATACATCCAATGCCGCTCAGTCTTTTCATAATGAAACTTGAACGTTACTAGTTGAGCATTGTTTAGGTTGAGAGCTTCGACAAATTGAATCATCCATCCTTGATTACTAGTTGAGCATAGTTTAGGTTGAGAGCTTCGACAAATTGAATCATCCATCCTTGATAAATTAACCTATGATGAGCTATGATTATTTAGGAACATATAACTACAAAATCATGTAAACTCCTGGCACGCACGAGTTCAAACAGTTAAAAGCTTAATTAAAATAACCATTTATTTCTCTAACTTTATATTAAACTTGAAAAATGAAGAAGAGAATATATTTTAACTTTTAATTTGTTCTGCCTTTTAAACTTGGTCACCTAATAATAACGTGGGCACATTTAGTTACAACATCGCCCCATTTTGTAGTAAGGCCCCACATTAGTCATGGCCCTAGAGCCTCGAACCTGGCTCGGGCTTCGGTCCTAATTACTAGGCCCATCTCTGTATCAATTACTAACGGACTAACGCCATCTAGGAACTAGGTGGGCCTGGACCAGGCCTCGGACTGTCCGAGTTGGCCTGACCCGTTAGACACGTATATCTACATATATTGAGCAGTTGGATATGCGTATGGGCTAAAGCCTATTGTACGTTAGTGAGGAGTAGCACTCTTAGACCTTTCGTTTCTTAGAGAATCTAGGTTAAATAGCACTCATCAAAGGTGCAAATTAATTTAAAGCACACATTTAGAATTTTTAACAAGGGAAATCTAAATACTTTTTGTTCCCATGCCTAAAATAGCACGAAGAATAAAACGAGGTCGTAAAACATTAAAACGATCTTCAAACGCGTTCGTTCTTGCTCTCGGGATCATTGGTAGTGCCATTTGCACAATAATTGGAGTACAGTGCAAAATCCAAAAGCGCCTATCAATATAAAACACAGCAAGAAAGTAAAGAAACATGCCAATATTCTCATGCGGTCCCAAAACTCCAGCTAGAATTATGTAGAAACTAATAGAAATTTAAAAAGAATAAAAGATGTATCGGACAAATAAGCTAAAGCAATATGTATTAGCTAGTAGGGAATTTATACTGGTCCATATTTTAATGGAATTATTTGACTTTTATAAATTAGAATTAAAAAAAAAATAGCTTGATCTTGACATGTAGTCGATCCTGCGCCCATCATTCGTTCTGTCCCTTTCCATCAAGTGATATTCAATTTGTTAAGAATCTCAGCTGGTGATAAAATCATTGTTTTGGTTCGAGTCCCATTGAAACGTATTTTCTGATAGAGATAATTCCATTGAGTTAACGTATGTATTAGTTTTACCAAATTCAACCTATAATGATGGCTAGCTTGATAAATGTCAAGAATGCAAGAATGTGCAATTCTATTGTATTGAAGTTGTTATCAAAATCATTCTTTTACATTATATATATAGAGAGTAAATTACTGGAATGGTCCCGAAAGTGGGCTCAGGTTGTCTTTTGGTCCCAAAAGTATAAAAGTTGCAACTTAGTCTACGATATTGGCTAACGGTCGCCCGTTAACATTTAACAGTGCCGTTAAATTTTTGGACCAATCTGCAACCGTTTGCCAATATCGTGGACTGATTTGCAACTTTTGTACTTTTGGGACCAAAAGACAACCTAAACCCACTTTCGGGGACCATTTCACCAATTTGTTCTATATATACACGTTTCAATATAAACCGCCTATGATGATTGACTAACCCAATAATATAATTGCAATGACAATAAATATACAAACTCGCTAACTCGTTAACTCGCTAACTCGCTAACTCGTTAACTCGCTAATATCTCTCCTCAAGTTGGAGCGGGAAGGAACGACACACCCAACTTGCGAAGTAAGTAGAAAAACCTAGTCGTGCCAAGACCCTTTGTAAAAATATCAGCAAGTTGAACATACTTAGATACATGAGTGGTGCGCATAATTCTGTCTTGAATGGCATCACGAACATAGTGACAGTCGATTTCAATATGTTTCGTGCATTCATGAAAGACAGGGTTCTGACCAATATGTATGGCTGACTGACAATCACATAAGAGTGTCATTGGAGCAGAATGTGAGAGGTCGAGATCAAGCAGAAGAGCTTTCAACCATTTCAGTAATGCAGTAACAACAGCCATAGAGTGATACTCTGCTTCAGCAGAGGAACGAGACACATTGTGTTGTGTCTTGGTCTTCCAGAATATGGGAGAGCCACCTACAAACACAATCCACCCCGTGATCGAATGACGAGTCAAAGGACAAGCAGCCCAATCAGAATCACACCAAGCAGTCAAAGACAAGTCGCAAGAGGAAGTATGTAAGAGACCCTGACTTGAAGTTCCTTTGAGATAACGAACGACACGGAGAGCACCATCCCAGTGTTCCTGGCAAGGTTCCTTCAGAAACTGAGCAAGAATATGCACCGTATAAGCTAAGTCAGGACGGGTAAAAGCAAGATATATCAATCGACCAACAAGACCTCGATATCGTTCAGCATCGTGTAACACCAACCCTTTAGCCAATGAAAGGCCGTGATTCTGCTCAATTGGAGTAGTACACGGCTTAGGTCCCAACAAGCCCGCCTAGGATATAAGATAAAGAGTGTACTTGTGTTGGGAGAGAAAAATTCCTTCCGAGTTGCGAGAAACTTCTACACCGAGGAAATATTTCAAGGCCCCCAAATCTTTCATGTGAAAGCACCGACCGGGATAATCTTTGAATTTCCCAAAGCATGAGAATCATTTCCGGACACAATAAAATCATCGACATAAATGAGAACATACAAACGAAGCGAACCTTGTCGAAGAATGAATGAAGAGTAATCAGACCTTGATTAAGTGAAACCATACAACTTTAATGAAGCAGCCAACTTAGCAAACCAACAACGAGGTGCCTACCGGAAACCATATAATGATTTCTTCAAACACCATCGGTTATTGTCTTGATCCTTCGGCATTAATTCGGCTATTCACAGTTGGAATTTTGTCTTACTACCCGAGCATTAATTCAGTTATTCTAGATAGAATCAACGAGTTATTGCTATTATAGTTCGAAGTATTTCTTCTAGCTTCATTATCTTCTACTTGCACTATTCAAGATAAGGCTTGTCGGTTTATAATTGATTCGGGTAGTTGCATGAATGTGATCTCGGATGAGACAGTTAATAAATTAGATTTGGTCGTTGAAACTCATCCGACACCATATCGTTTAGCGTGGCTGAACAATGGTACATATCTGAAAGTGTCCGAACGAGTCCAGATATCTTTTTCCATGGGAAGTACATATGAAGATATTACAATTTGAATAAGTTAAATATAAACTTAAAAGGAAATATAAAATTTTATGTTGAAAATATAAAACGCCAATTAAAAAAACGAAAGAGTATAAGCTATATAATCACTTTTTTTCTTAATAAAATTCATCTGGCTTCCAGGTAAATATTTAAGATCATGTCACTCCTCCTACCACCTTTGGCCGTTTGGCACCAACAGATCATCACAGATATTTGAGCCACACTGAATATGCCAGCTTGTCAGTTATTGTCACAATAACATAACTTTTCATGTATCAAATAATCCGTGATCTTGGCCTAGTAGTCATTGATTCATTTTTTATATTTGAAAATTCTGGGTTCGAATCCTATAAGTCTATAACTATTAATACAAATTTACCTTCAATATGATATAGTTCGACAAAGTAACAAAAAAACAATCACATTAATGATACGGTTCCGGCTCCTCACTGAACACCAGAATTTAACGTGACTACAAACAAACTAAGCTACGAAACCAAGAACGAAACAAGCAAATACCATCACCACATAAAAAAGACAAATAGGACAAAGTATTTAGTCCTTCTTTGTTGTATTTACCTCTTCTACGATTAAATAGCTCGTTGTATAAACTTGATTGTATAAACAGGCAATATCATTACCACAATAATTTTTTAAATTAATGAAAGTATACGACAATATAAGACAATTTTGTTGTATTTCATCGTATATACTTATTTGGTCAGCAAAGTTTGGGTTCGGATCCGGTTAAGGCTTATTTTATATAGCCGTATATATATAATTATTCGATAAATTTGAAACTCGTCCGTTTTAAGTATTTTTCCAGTAATACATTACCACCATATAATTTAGTTATTATTACTAGTTATTAATAGCTATATATTATACTCAGAGGGGATCTATTTTGGTTCATATGCACGTTCACTCAAACAAATATTTTTTACAAATAAATTAAAATTATATTTTCTCCTTCCCTAAAAGATTGTCACATTTTGACTTGTGAGACCTTTTTAGATTCGTCTCAATATATATTTTTGAAATATTAACTTTTTTATAATTTTTTCACATGTAAAATAATAGATATTTATGTTTTAAATCTTGTTTTGTTGACCATCAAAAGTCAAAATATGACAATCTTTTAGGGACGGAGGGATTATATATTTTTAAAAATAAATTAATATAAAAATTAATAATTGTAATTAAATTTTTATATATTTGATTGTTTTGAATACCCAACTAAAAAAATATAACATTTTGACCACTTTATAATACTCAAATTCACGTCTGATTATATTGGTGTCAAATCCTTTACTGTTTATGTGATTCCGTTGGTCGAGGGGAGAAATGTTGAGCACAGATAACTTTGACTACGATGTTTGTACACCATCTGGATGAATCGAAAGATTTCCAAAATTGTGGTGTCGCCCTACAATGAAAATGACAAAATACTACTCCCTCGTTATTTTTTTATATATCGTTTTAACTTTTATTTTTGTTTTTCTGTATGATGTTTTAGTAAATCAATACAATATTTGGTCAATATTTTCCTTAAAATTCATATTAGATGCATTCAAAGTGTAATAATAAATATATCTTAAAAAAAAATTATACATTCATGTAATTATTTAATTTATTACTATCTCCAATCTAAAATTAGTGGTTTTTTAGGATTTACAAAAACAGAAAGATTAAGAAATAAAAAAATATTCTTCCATTGACATTGTTATCCTTGTTTAAGTCACCTTGGAAATGGTACTCCAAATACATACAACTAATGTTATTAAATTTGATTTGAATTTTTTAATGTAACTAGGGGTAGTAAAGGAAAAATTGATTAATTTTACATTGATTTATGTAAAGTGACATTATTTTTGGATAACATAGGAATAGCTAAAAAGTCACCAATTTTGGATTGGAAGGAGTAGTTATTAATTATTAGGAGCATATATGTTGAATGATATTATTATTTAATTGACGTGAAAAAACTAAAACACGAACAGAGAACAAAGTAGAAAGAAATCCAATTCGGAGTTCCGATAATTTAGCTGTATTATCTTGAATTACCTGTTCTATCGATATCCTTTCCATCTTCATGGGTGCCTGAATACTTATTTAGGCTTCACCCTACCTTGCCTTTCATATTCCGATTGAACACAAGTCTCTATTTTAATTCTTTATTCTTAAGAGAACCCCCTTCCCCCCCCCCCCCTCTCTTTCTTCCGATCATCAGAATCATAATTGTCCATCATCAGGCGGTACAGTAAATACATACGATAAAGACGTTTCGCACACCACAAACCTGAGGAAGAGTATCATTTTTATTCTGAACAGTCTTGTATTTTCATACTTCACCTTTTGTGTAAACAATAAAGTATTTCTAAAAGAAAATAAAATTTTGTACAGCTGGAGAATTATTGCTGATAATATTCTTAATAAATTTTCATTACATCATTTTCGGCATGACCTATATGCACCATGGTACAAACGCATAAGTCTGTGTATGTAATAGTTGTGTTGGATGGGTTCCACCGGCGGTGGGGATGGTGAAGGAAAAATGTAAGTGTGGATTATGAGGAGGCAATTGATAATATCCCTCTAAATGTTTGTTGTATGTTTAAATAGTCCCTAATTTAACACCCTCGTTAAATGTTAATAGAAATGAAAAATTTAAGTTTGTTTTGGGGACTATTTGCACACACTATATATATATACTTACGAGGACTATTTGTTATGGGGACTATTTACGATCATTTTGCAAAAGCCTAAAAATAAATATGTTTGAAATTTTATTAGAATTATAAAAATGCCTCAAAAGTAAGTATAATAGTTAACTTTACGGAGGCATTAATTTAGGGTCCATTTGCACACATAATACAAACTTACATGATCATTTACGTATCGTTGCCACTTACAAATTAAAGAAGAAATCTCAACGGTCATTCACTTACTAGGACCATTTCGGAATTACCTCGGACTGTGAGTATACGTGAGTTACGGGGTAAGTTATGATTTTACAAAGAACATAGTTAAGTTATGATTTTACAAAGAACATAGTTTTTGTTCATGATAGGTTTTGTCGTTGAGAGTTGAGACTAACAGATAAAATAGTTAGCGGTAGGGTATATGTAACAATTTTTATATTCATTAATAGCAGAATTTGCAGCGGTAACATGGCATAGACTCTTGTGTTTGTTTATTTTTAGGCTTTTTTTCATCTAGGCCCCTGAACTAATCTTTTTCCCCAAATCAGCTATTGGTGACCTTTTTTTCTCAAATAGGCCCCTATACCCAAAAAATGGCATCTGAACTTTTTTATAAAAAAATTTCTCTGATTTTAAATATTAGATAGAGGGTAAATTAGTTTAACCACATCTAAAACCAACTCAACTTAATTATAAAGTAACCCAACCTCAAATATTAACCCAACCTCATTAAAAACATCATCTTCAACCTTTCACCCCACCCCCGCACCCACCGCTCTCGGGTGGAAAATCCTCCGTCGTGCGCTTCTCCGCCACTCTCGTCTCAATTCAGGTCCGCCACTCTCGTCTCAATTCGTTGTTGCAGATTGAGGAGGGGAGGGGGGTGTTGTTCGTTGTTGCAGAGGGAGGGGGGATGTTCGCAGGTGGGGTGGGGGGGCTGCTCGCAGGTGCGGTGGGTGGGGGGTAGGGGTGATGGTTTTTTTTTTAATTTTTAAGTTATTATTAATAGTTATATTTATTTTTAAAAAGTTTCAATATATTTCTAATCTAAAAAATTGAATCCGAATATCGAGTACAATTCGAGTATACAATTTAAATATAAACATGAATTCGAGTTTCAAATACGAGAATGTCAAAATATGTTTTTTTGTCTGGCACCTGAACTTTTTCTTCAACTTTGGCGCTTAAATGTTTTTTTTTCGGAATAGCACCTGAACTTTTCTCGAATATTTCCCTACAAAAACTCATATTTTTAATATGATTAACTTTCTCCTGGGTTAAGGAATTTTTAAATGTCAAAAACCTGTGAAATTCAGAAAAATGTGAAAAAAAATGTTCAGGTGCCATTTTTTGAGCCCAGGAACCTATTTTGGACAAAAAGGTCACCAAGGACTGATTTGGGAACTTTTAGTTAGTTCAGGAGCCTAGATGAAAAAAAGCCTTATTTTTATATTTTGTTCTTTTCGTTGGAATTAAAATTCTTGGGTTGAAAGATTTAAATTGAGGTCATAATAGTAAAGCACCATCCTTATACCAATTATGTATAGTAAGCATTTAAGAAACTTCTCACTATATGTTATGATGTTTTAATAAAAAAACAAATATAATATTCCTTCCGTCTCTGAAAGGTTGTCACATTTTGACTTTTAGTAGTCAACAAAACACGATTTAAAACATAAATAACTATTATTCTACATGCGAAAAAATTATAAAAAGTTAATATTTCAAAAATATATATTGAGACGAATCTAACAAGGTCAACAAGACTATATTATTTCTTATCGTTTAATGGGAATTCATGTTCAAATTTTGTAATGTTTGACTAACAAAAGTCAAAATGTGACAATCTTTTAGGGACGGAGGGAGTAGTATTAAATCAAGACTACACATTTACAAGATTCTTAATTATTCTTGTAATTGGCATGCCTATGGTTGTTCGTGTATAAATAATAGTCCACCTGCTTCTCAATAGTATCCACTTCTCACTATTTGTTTTATACACACAAAAAAAAAAACAAAGAATTGATTTAAGCATGAAGTCCAACGTTGGGATGATTCTTCTTGTCATCACACTTCTTCTCAGCTCTTCTTTCCTTGATATGGCTTCCGCAGATCAACGTAAGACTAACTCTAGCATTAGAAATGTCACATAATATCGGGAACATAGCGTATATATCTGGTAACAACTTAGAGTGCTAATTACATGCAGTCTCGTTTCTTTAAGAAACTTGTGTTCGATTCTGACCAAACCTTGTGTTAAAGCGTGAAAACCAATCAAATTCAAATAGTCTGATCGATTGAAGGACGTCCCATGACTTACTATTCCAGGACAGGGCGGGGTGCGTGAAAGCAGTTAGCTAGGATGACGGTTTCCATCTTTCTTTTTTCTTCTACTAATGTAACATGATGGACAATTTACTTTACAGATCCCTCCTTCCATTCTTCATGTAATAATAGCTACATGTCAATCCGGTGATATTTTAACATTTTATGGAATTATTTTAACAATTAACTCGATCATATTCCGTTAATTCGCAAAATTTTGTTAAATTTGCAGCTTGGACTGGTACTGGGAATGGTTATTGTGACTCGAAGTGTCCGGTAAGGTGCTCGAAAGCAGGACGACGAGACCGGTGCTTGAAGTATTGTGGAATCTGCTGTGTTTCATGCAAATGTGTTCCTTCAGGAACTTATGGTAACAAATCTGAATGCCCATGTTATGCCAACATGAAAAACTCCAAAGGAGAACCAAAGTGTCCATGATTTATGATCAACAAGGAAACAGGGGATTCAGGGGGCTAAAATTTAATTTCCTACCTCTCAAACCTCATATCTATTCATATATATCTTTGTAAATCACTCGTTTATGTATTTATGATTGTTCATACGCAACCCGTGAATAACTCCTTGATCATATTCGAAGAAGGAACTGTCAGGATCCTTAGATCGAGGTCTCAATCTTTATTATTGTTTTGAGTGAAGTTTTATGTGTATGTACTTCCCACCAATAAGAATCAATCATTGATATGTCAATAATATGTATTTTTGCGTGTCTATATTTTGTAGCATGTTATGAGTTACTTGCCCATTACTCCAAAATATTAATATATTAAGAGTCTATGGGGTTCTACTTTAAAATCAATTGGCAATAGAGGGAATAACCCAAGATCTTGTATATTGACCCGAGAGGACACCGATATCCGATGTGGGTGTGCATCTTAACACTCCCCCCACGTGTAACCCAATTATCGGCGAAATTTTTTCATGCCGGTATAAATTACCGGAACAACATCGGCGGGGCTACACTTGACTCATTAACTCGTGTCTGGCTCTGATACCATATTAAGAGTCTATGGGTTGTGAAAAGATTCGGTGCATCAATACTTCGGTGCACCCGGTGCATCAAGTACCCATTTAAAGATTTTCTCATAGTACATCTTTGCACGTGTATGTATAGAAATTGAATAATAATTTTGTCATCTTTGATTTAGGTTTTAGGAGTATTCTCAAACTCAATACATACCTAATTAGGAAGAATTTGGACGAGGAGAAGAGCTGATCAACGAATTTCAACAAGAGAGAGCTGATTGGATTAGGTAAAAAATCACAAAAGATTACCTAATTAGTACAAAAATCACAAAATTTATTAATCAATTCTAAGCAAGAACGAATTTTCCTATGCAAGATTGTTTTGTTACGTTATATCAATTTGGGTGAGAGAATTTTCTAGGAGGATTTGGACGAATCGAAAAATAGCACAATTTGGGTGAGAATTTCGGCTAATCTGCATGTGTTGCGGTTGATATTGAGAGAAGATTGAATATGTTGTATAAGAAGTTATATATATAATTTTGCAGAAAGGTCCCTAACCTTTAAAAATTTCATATTTGATTTTTAAGTTTTGTACAAATTGCAAGTTAGTCCTTTAGAGAATTCTTCGAACAAGAAATTTTAGGGGAAGAAATCTTAGGAGGACCATAACTTTCTATAATGGGATGGAATAATAAGAGTGGAGGCGAATGTAAGGTTAAAAATGATAATTTTATATTTTTTCTAACTAATAAAATTGATAATTAAGTAGTAAATAAATTAAGTGTTTGTTAATTAAAAGATTACTCAGAAACTGTAATATGCATAAAACTCTTGTTTTGCCGTTATGTATATTTGTTAAAGTGATGCCAAAAATATTTTTTATCAAAAGTTAACATGTCTATTTGAAATGTTTGTTTAAGATCAGGTGCCCAAATAAATAAATAAAAGCATATGAGGGCCTATTTATTAAAACTGAAAGTTTGAATCTGAAGTGTGAAGTTTGACAACAATTAACTGAGAATTGAATGTCTGAATCTGAATGATAACTGAATCTGAATAATGAAATATTTAAGTGCTTGATAACAATTCACAGAAAAAGACTTAATTTAAGTCGAATTGACAAAATTGCCCATAGCATACTTCATTCATATATATAAATTACTAAACAAGTCATTTATATAAATATTATAATCTAAATTATAAATAGTATAAATATAATAATATGATTCAATAAATATTAAAATTTTATACAAAATAATTAATGTCATTCAATAAATTATAAAATTATAAAAAAGTTAATTAATGTAGGTAAATAAATATTAAATATTTAATTAAGAGTTATAATATCTATAATCCAAAAAATCAAATATAGCATAAATAGGGCCTAACAAACAAAAAAATATGATTATTAGTCATATATATGTATCTACTGCCTCATCATCACTTCTTCATACACACATTATATAGATGAATAGTAATTGGACGGTTCACCAATCACAGCCATTGGCAACATAAATCATTATCAACAATCACAATCACATCTAATAAGCAAAATTTGTACCCAAATCAATATCAAAATAATATTTTAACAATAATAGTAACATAAAGATGCAAAAAAAATAACTAAAAATTCAGTTTTAACCATAAGATAACATTATCATAATTAAAATAGAGAATTACATTGAAAATATATACAATAAAAAGTAAATTGAATAGAGAGTGAGAAAAATATTATTAATCCATTTGACAAAAATTTCCTCATCAACTGAAGTAAATAATTTGGATAAGAAGTGTTGAAGAGAATAGAAACATGTAATCACTGAGGTTAGATTTGGGCAAATTGGTTTTTTGAGAGAAAATTGTGGGATTCAGTCATTAAGAGGAAAAAAAATAAGTATCAAATTTTGACTTAAAATTTTGTTAAGGATTTCATTCAGATATGAATTTATTAAGTACTTCAATTTTTTTGTTAACAAACAGACTTAATGAAATAAATACTAAATTAATTAATTTCAAGTACTTAATGGATTTAACAAACAAGCCCTTAGTTTTATTTTCTTTTATTTTACTAATTGCTCAAGCCTTTTGACATCTGATCCAACTTCGAACCAAGAGGTCTTAGGTTTAGGTTCAGACCTTGTTGGAGGCAATATTTCATATTTATGCTAATGGTCTATTAGTTAGGCATTTTTGTATTTGTTTTTTGTAATATCATTGTATTGATATTTTCATCACTTATTACCAAAACAAAATAAAAAACATATTAATTTTTTTATGCATAACAAACTTAAATAATAATAATTACTTACTATAAATTTAAAATTTATTATCGATATTTAGAGTTGCATATTTAGTTTTGGCTTATTTTCATATTGGCATTTGAGTTCTCCCCATCTTTTTAAATTGGGATCTAAAGCATTTTTTCCAAATAGGCACTGGAAATTAAAAATGACAAATAAACTTTTGTTTTTCACCTTTTTTTAACATTTTTTTTAAGAAGGATAAAATAGTTAAACAATAATTAAAACTAACCCAACCTTACTATATACTAACTATATTTCATAATCTAACCCAAACTATTAAAATATTCAATTTTAATTAATTACTTAAAAAAAACAAAAAAGGATTCACCAGATTGCCATATCTGGTTACAGATTGAACTCAATGGAAAGGTTACTAGGTTAGGGGATAGTGAAGACGAATTGTTCTTCACAACTAGATGATGGAATTTGTGGATGCATTCAACTCTTGGAGATCGTCCCACTTGTTGACATTCGACTTTGATTATCAGAGGAGTGAACGTAATTTATTACGTATCATATTCTTAATTCGTATTATTTTTTTATTCAAACGAAAGAAGTTATAAATAGCTATGCCATATTAAATACATAAAATTCTAAATTAGGAAATGGGAGTTCAAGCTTCAAATAAACAGCTTTGTCTTTTCGACTGCTGAATCCACGTAATAGTTGAAGTTCGCTTTTTAGATGTAAGTCCGACCCTCGAAGTTGTTTTGAAACGCCCGAAAATCCCACAGAGTGAGTGTTGGAAATCGTCGAAACGTCTGAAATCCCACAGAATAGGTGCTGAAATGCTGCACAGATATGTTTAAAATATACATCCTCTACGAGATTCGAACCTGAGACCTGTTGGAAAGAGGTTTGATTCCGATACCATTAGGCTAGAAGCCTTAAATTCTTAATCGGCATGTATGATCACAAAAATTATAAGAAACTTAGGGTATTTTGATTATTAGGTTCTTTTGCAATTTTTTATTCAATAAATAATCTACCTCAACTCCGAGATTGCACGAGTACAAACCATGAATGATTTAATAACAAAATGCTTTGATTTATACAAAATCATTTGATCTTTTCCTAAATACTTAATTACTTCTCGAACCCTGTATGGCCTAGATAGTTAGGAGATAGTACATCAATATTTATAGCAAAGTTTTATACTCCCTCCGTTCCAATTTAATTAACATTTTGGGAATTCGTGTCAAACTTTGACTACAAATTCTTTTATATTTATTAGTCCAAAAAATATAAAATTGATATAATTTAATTCGTTTTTCAAAATACTTTCATAATATTGTTTTCTTGTAATTTTATGTAATGTAAATATAAAGTAATTGATGATTGAAGTTGTGTTTCGAAAAGCGTGAAGTCAAGTATTTTGGAACGGAGGAAGTATTAAAATGATATTCCTTTCAATTCAAATTATATGTTATTTTTATTTTTGCATGCCTAACTTTAACCGTCAATTACTTATTATTTTTTAGTCCAAAAAATACAAAACTAATATCGATAAATTTATATTTAAGAGTATTTTCATAAAAGTAAACTTTTATAATTTTTTATAATGTAACAAATTAGTTATTGCTAATCAAAGTTAGACATAAAAAAACGAAAAACTCATGTATTTTAAATTGGCGGGAGAATAAACAAAAGTAGAAGTTTCGTCACAAAAACTCTAAACTTTTTTTAATTACACAATACCCTATATCCAAAACATTGTACAATGTACATGGGATAAATGAGGTATCTCTTATAAATGGAGATATCCCATTAAATTAGGACATGGTGACATGTGTTTGTAAAACGGATGGCATATACAGGGATAATTGAGATATCATGAATGAAACAGAAGGTACCCGCGAACCCCCGAGACAGGGCCTCGAAAATGATAAGGTTATTATCTCTTTAGTGGGCCGGTCCAGGTATCGTTAACAGATGATTGTCGTTCTTTCGCCTCTTAGGCCTTAGCGACCAGGCCATACATTTTGGGGTTCATTTTAAATGGGCTTGGCCTTGACGAGACTTGGTTAGTAGCTTAAAGGTCCATTTAGCGAGGTTTGTTAAGTTTCAGTCTGATGCACTCATGAAATGATTTTTTGAAGTGTAATCCAATATTATCCCTCGATCAAAACAGCAATACGAAACTAATGTGGTCTCTGGATATTGGTTAATATTCTCTCCGTTCCTTTTTACTTGTCTTTTTAAACTTAAAATTTTTGTTTTAAATACTTGTCTTTCTAGCATAATTAATTATAAATTTATATTTTCAATGTACTTTTTGATTACTTTTTACTGTGAATTTATCATCCGATTAATTATATAGTTTCAGTCTATTGTCATTTTACTCTTTCAATGTAGTTTTTGATTATATTTTATTTCTTCTTAATTTATGTGCAAATGATTAGAAAGACAAGTAAAAGACACCTGGGGGAGGGTATAAATTATAGAGGCACAAAAAGAATAGGTGATACTAGAGAGCAGTGGTAGAAATTTGGCCCCCTATTTTATTTTTGTTTAAAATTGGTTTCGCCCTTGCAGATAATATGTACAAGTTGCATTTTAGTCCGAAAAATTATTTGTTGGCCTAAATTTGGTCTCTGTAATTGGCATAAAGGTGTAGTTTAGTCCCAAATTAATTTTGTCAATGATTTTTACTGAGAACACACGATTTGTCATCAATTTTGGGCCAAAATCAAAATTTTAGCACTTATGTGGCGTTTGGTAGTCAAGAATGGAATCACGTTGGAATACAATGACTAATGTAAAGGAATGGATAAATGAAATGAATATATTAGTGAATTTTATTACATTGTTTGGTATGAACATAGTTTTATGATTGAAATCTCATTAACCATTACATTCCTTAGATTGACATAATGTCACAATAATCATAATACAACTAAATTACTAATGTACATATAAAATCAATTCAACTAAATAATAAAGAATTTGAAAGATAGACATTTTATCATCAATACAATAGTTATTTGGTCATAACAAAATAAAATTATTTAATTATAATAAAGAAATCTTTAAATGATTTTAATATTTTATATACACGTAAAAAGAAAATATAAATCATGTAAATACTATGCTTTCAAACTTGAAAATAACATATTCAATTATCACAAGTAAAGGTGCAAAGTAAATAAAAACGAATGATTAAATATGAAAGCAATAATATTATTAAATATGAAAGCAGCAAATTTTTAGTAGGGGATAGGGATATGGAAGACCATGACCTTTAAATGGAATAAAATGATTATTTCAAACGACAACCATATGATTAGAACTAAAATATTATGAGGCGTACTTTGATCAGACGTCAAATGAGAAGTGGCATCCCGCACCCGTGTCCAAGTACCAAGTTGGATCCGATTGATTGACTCCCAAAATGTTCATGGTCTGCTCGATGTTCGTGAGTGAATAAGCCTGAGTGGGAGACGAATTTGGTCGAGGCCCGAGAATACCTGAACGTGAACTAGAAGGTGCATAGCCTGGACGGGTCCAATTTGATGGAGGATATGGACAAGGGGCTGGAGTGACGGGCCGTGGACAGTTCCAAGCTTGCTGAGAAGATTCAGCGCATGTAGGACATGTACTCTTGGGCTGCCGATTGCGGTTCCTTGATGGATGCCTGCCTGCCTCTAGGGCCTGAAGGGCACCGGGTCTGGTTAATGGGCCTGGGCCAAACTGGGCAAGTGGACTGGAAGGGTGTGCTGGTCCTATCTGCTGCTGTTGAGCCGAGTGCCCGAGTAAGTAGGTGTAGTGGAGTGGGCATCAGATAGGTGGACTGTGGTTTCACCTTTTTTGCTAGGCCTAACTCTTTCAATATTAACATACTTCGGGTTTGATAAAATTGAGGTAAGGGATTCGATTGACGAATAACAGTCCCGACACCATTGTAAACATCTTTAAGCCCTGAGAGTAGATGAAGTACTATCGGTTGTTGGGTATTGGTTCCCCGCCATTATGGAATTGGTCTGATAAATATTTGAGTTGCTGACAATATGCATAGGCAGAGGAGAAATCATCCATGTGGGTTTGAAGTAAATTCCTGTTCTAAAGACACTGCCCGAGAACTTTGGTTGTCTTGAAAAATATTACCTAATCGAGTCCAGGCACCCTGAGCATTGAGTCCTGGTTCAATGATAGCCAGGATTAGGTCCTTAGAGATAGTTTCATAAATCGAGTTAAGAACTATTGTGTTAATAGTAGACCAACTTTGTGGGGAAGCCCGAGACACAAGAAATATAATGTAGTATTACAAGACTAATACATATATACTAATAAAATAGCCTCCATAAAAGGTTAAATATGAAACTATTAAAAAAAACAAAAGTAAAACCATCTGGATAACGTAATTTAAAATTCGTCTCAAGTATCCTCACGACCATTTCTTCTCGATATCTTTCCTCTACGCTGACATGTATGACATTCCGCTTACTTGCCACCTTAATTTTATTAAAAGGTTGAAGCAATTCAATTTTCTTAAGATTAGAATTGAGTTTTTCTCTTTTAACTGATGTAGCAACCTAAAGTCGAATAGTTTTTATTTTTTATCATATGTAAGCAAAACCAGCTTCAATTTTCATAAGTTCATAATTGAGTTTCTTGCATAAAGGTAGCAAAAAAAAGGACGAACACGATGCTAATATATGTAAATGTTGATTTTAAGGTTTCTTGTAGAAAGGTTTATTGGAATAGAAGATGACTCTTGTGCACTTGTGGTGTAGTGATAACAACCGTGTATCAGAGGCCAACCTTATTCAGATTTTCCTCATTTGATGACAAGAAATTTGGCAGACTAGCATTATTTGGAGGTCTTTTTAACTTAGAGCACCCACATTTTTTTTGCAAAGTAGTAACACCATCCCTTATAATAATACTATTTTGCCCTTACTTCATAAACCAACATCCTCGTCTTCACCATTCCACTACCACCAAAACCTTTTCTTTACTAACCACCACCACCTTTACAAACTCACCACCACCAACAACCCCAAATTCAAAACATTTTCTTCCTTCTTCTTCACAAACCCACCATCATCTTCTTCCCCATCTCTTTCTCTTCTTCACAAATCCACCAACTACCACATCCTTTCCACCACCTCCACCTCCACCTACATCACCAACAACATCACCAACCACCCCCACCCATAACCACCCTACCCACAAGAAATCGCGCCTCCAACCCTCTCAAGCTGTTAGGCTAATGGGCAACTCTAGCCCATAAGCCCGTAAAGTATACTAGGGTTAGATTAACGTTAGCAATAAATATAGGTGCTCTATATTGAATATTAGAAGAACAATTATTATCATCAATAAAATATCTCATCTCTATTTCTACATGGTATCAGAACCTATCGATTCTTGAGGCCTAAATACGAAATTCCGCTGCCCTGCCGTTGAGTTTCTACAATGTAATACTCACCGGCGGGATTTGATCTTTTTCAATTTTATTTTTATAATATTTCTTGAAATTTACTACTATTAATATTGTTTCAAACTCATGGAAATTTAGAGAATTTACCATGAATTTGAGGGAGCGAGATAGGGATCATGAACAAATGGCAGTAGCCCATTGGAAAAAAATAGAAAAAAATTGATTTATTCTACTTCAAGTTGAAGTGGAATTTTGAACAACTCTGACAGGTCCGAAAAGGATGGCGTTCCTAACAGTTACTGATTGACGATTGGCGATACGCGTTGTCTGGCGAATCCGACACGCTCTGATCACGGATCCGACTTGATCCAATTTTATGTTTTTTTACTACTTATTATAGTTGTATTGCAAACTCATGGTAATGTGAAGTCGCCACCCAAACCCTTATGAAGTCGGCCCCTCCCCCTAAACCCTTGTGAAGTCGCGTCCATCCCTCCAAACCCTTGTGAGGTTCCAAAATTGTGATAGGGTGGGGGTGGGGTTTCAAAATATATGGGTGTGAGATTGTTGGTGGTCTTGGGTTTGTGAAAAACAAGATATCGGGAGGAGAATAAAAATGGTGGTGGTTTCGAAATTGAGGTTGTTAGTGGTGATGGGTTTGTGAAGGTGGTGGTTATGGCTGGTGAAGAAGAAGAAGAGATGATGGCAAGAAGATGAAGTGTCCAGGAGAAGAGAATAAAGAAGAGGGTATAGATGTAGTTTGATTTAAATTTAAGGGAAAAATAGTCTTTTTATGAGGGAGGATCCTAGTGCTTTGCAAAAAGAAGAGGTGTGTGCTCTAAGTTAAGAAAGAGCTCCGAATAGTGCTAATCTGCCAAATTTATCTTTGATAACTTCCAATGAAGTGATGGCCAATTACCCCTAAATTGAAGTTATTGAGTTAAAACTCCAATGGGATAATAACATTAACTAAGGAATGCTTATACCAATTTATTATTTCTTACCAAACTTAGAATACAATCGACTTTTCATTCTTACCTATCCCATTTCATTCCTGGTTACCGAACACAACAATGCCCCCATTCACTTTCCCTCCAAAACGTTCCCTCCTAAACTATTAGACATATTTCCCCTCCAAAACCTTGAAATACTACTTTATTTAACTATTTCAATCTATTCTCTAAACATTTTTTGTCGGCTTATTATCATCTTGCACCCTCTACTACAACTGAAATTTTAAAGTGCATCCTAATACTTTTCTAAGTTCCAATTTGCATTCTATACTTTTTTTTTTCATTTTGCCCTGTAAATATAAATTTAGCTCCTAAACAAATGTGAGAATAAGGGCAAACTTGTAATAATAGCATTATTAGTTTGTTGTGCACTTTTTGATAATATCAAACTTCATAATTAACCTCATTTCCTTCTTCTTCACATCTACTCCTACCTTCCCTACTCCCACTCACCACCACCACCCTCACAACCAACCACCACAACCATGCCCCCCCCCCCTGCAAAATTGCGAAAAGAAGCCAATTTGGTGAAAGAGAACAACGGTGAAGAAGCCAATTGCGTCCGTCACACTCCCCACAGTAGCATCCCTTTCTGCAACACCAGAAGGCTCCATTTCAATTGCATCCGTCACACTCCCCACAATAGAGAAAACAGAGGATACACTTTCGGGTTGTGCGTTATCCTCCATCTCAAAAGTTGGCACAGTTCCTATCACAATTAATATAGCAGGCCGAGAGCCATCATCTCCCCCATCCCAGCAAATGGTCGCGGCCCCCCTCCTCCTTACAAAATCGCGACTATATACACCGCCCTTCAAATCGGACCTGCTTTGAAGCTCGTCGGAGTCTTTATTGGTAGTTTGTATAAAACAAATTGGATCTTTATTGTTGGTTTAATGGATTTATGAAAAAAGTTTATGCAATTGAAAATTGATTTGATAATTTATGCTAAAAATTTAATATTTTGTTGGTTTGATGAGTCTTAGAACCCTAACCTTTTGAAGAGTTTATGGTGAAATTTTTTTGTTAGGATGGCATTATTTTTATGAAGAAGATGAAGTGTGGGGTGGGGGGAAGGGGGAAGGGTCATGTACTCATGTTTGATGAAAAAGATAAAGGGTGGGGTTTAATTTACAAGTTTAATTATTTTTTAAAACTGTCCCAAAAATTGAATATATGTGATATTCCGATTTTATCCTTCTTTTAAATTGAAATTCATCAAATTCTGGAATTTTCGAAGATAAAATAAGACAAAACATAGTATAAGGTGCAAGATGAAAATAAGTCTTTTTTTGTCTCATCTATTTTCTTATTTCTAAACTGTTACTCACTCTTAGAAAAGGTCTCAAAGTGATAGCTCTTCACTCTTAGAAAATGTTTGGTATGTCTAAATAATCTCCGTAACTGATATAACAGATATAGTTTAGTTTACAAATTGACGTTGATATTAATTTTTAACGGACACACGTAATTTGTCATCAACATTATTGGGCTTAACTCAAATATTTAATACTTGATATTTATATTCCTTTCAACTTGCCCTTCCTTCATTAACTAGAACACGTATTTTCGATTTCCAAACCATGGAATACTACTCTATTTAAATAGTTTTATTTCTTCAAAACTTTACTTTAGCGCAAATGATCTAACAATCATCTATGTTTACAAATTATTTCAAGTCTATCACCCATGTTTCATAATATCTTTGTCAATTACCTATGTTTGAAAATATTTAGTGCATCACCTATTCTAGGAATTTATCATTAATAATGTTATGTGAGGGGCACGTTACGTACTTATCAACAGGGCTATTTCGATGAGTCAATCGAATAGTCTAGTGGAAAAGGCTCTTACTAGTGACCAAAAAGTCTTGGGTTCGAAACTCACCTCATCGCTA
Organism: Echium plantagineum; assembly: GCA_003412495.2. NCBI lineage: Eukaryota > Viridiplantae > Streptophyta > Magnoliopsida > Boraginales > Boraginaceae > Echium > Echium plantagineum. The sequence continues at coordinate 24,387,277 of CM016566.1, read as the reverse complement.
ATTTACAAAAGAAGAAAAAAACAAGGCTATTTCGATCATTTCATTTAATATATTTTGGAGGGAAAAACAAAAGAAAAATCTGAAATAACCTACAACCATTTTCGAATCTGAAATAACCCACCCCAACACGCAGTTAACAAGGACATTTTGAAACATAGGTAATGAACTAAAAATATTTTGTGAACATAAGTGACTGTTATGGCCATTTACCCTACAATAAAGTTTTAAATAGATAAAAATGGTTATATAGTAGTATTTCATGTGTTCTAGTCAAAGGAGGGAATGCCGAATTGAACGAAGTGTAAGTACTAAGGGTTCAAAGTTTGATTTGGGCTCCAAAATTGATGACAGATCACGTGTTTCCTTTAAAATTAACGCGAAAGTTAATTTGATAACTAAACTGTATTTTTTGTATTATTTACGTGGATTATTTTTACAGACAAAATATTTATTCGGACTAAAGCACAATTTACATATATTATTTGAAAATGTCTTTCTGTCTACATTAAAAATTAATGGCTAGATTCGACTATGATCGATTGAACTTTGCTACTAATCTATAAATGAAATCATGTGTGATTCTTGAAAATTAAAAGTATTTTTTTTTGTAAATTAGCGATGAGGTGAGATTTGAACCCAAGACCTTTTGGTTACTAGCGAGAGCCTTTTCCACTAGACTACTCCAGTATTTGGAAAATTAAAAGTATTTGACGAGGTAATTTTAACTTATACGTTTTCTCTCATTAATGGGGAACAAACTATACTGTTTTATCGACTCCATATCCAATATATAGTCGACACATCAAATGAACTTTTTGGTTTTCTAGTAACGTTTTTGGGGCCACGAGGGCAATTGGTTAATTAATTAATATAAGTGACTCTTTGTTTAAGAAAAATATTGTGTAATCATATGATCAGATTTTTGGCAATTGAAAATGCTTATCTCCATCACAATTGGGTTTAGTTTAGTCTAAAGATATAAAAAGGTAAAAGCTAAAGCCGAATTCAAAAAGTGTTACTATATCTTTTAAATCACAAATACGAAGAGACGGATCATAAGACAAATAGTAAATTCAAAAAGTTGTCAAATTCTTTTCAATGTACAAGTTATAATTTAGTTTTTGTAAATTTACTATCTATAAAAATGGTATGTATGTGCACAGATTGGTATAGTCATTTACTCATTTATTATTTGATCACATGCATAGTATGGGCCCCTTGGGGCTTTCTAATTTATTTGGTTATATCGAAAGGTTCAATAAATTGGGATTTTCCTATTGGTTCAAGTCATTTCGAGACAAGCGGATCATTTATGATAAAGAAAGTGTGCTTTAAGAGAATGATTCGGAGTTCTTGCAGATTGAAACCATACACTACCAGACACGAGATAGATCTTTCAAAGAAAAAGACTTTTTTCTAATAAGCCAATTCATTTGGAACCCTTACGGATCCACTCTTTTTCCTATTGAAAGATCATCCCCTTAATTGTGTCTTTTCACAGAAAATTAGTTGCGAAAAAATGTTAAAGGGGCTTCTTACTGCCAAACAGAGCCTCCTCCATCTATATATAAACACTGATTTATCAAGAATACGCAAGAAAAGCATTTCAAATTGTTGATTAATCGTCAATGATCTCTTAGAACGAATAGTTCATTATATGATGGATCTTTACGTTCTAATACTCTACCCGAGAGTTATCAGTATTTATCAAACCTGTTCCTATCTAACGAAACATTATTGGATCAAAGGACAAAGACATTATTGAGAAAGAAATTACTTTACCCGAATCAAATGAAAATGGGATTCATGTAATAGGAGAAAGATCTCCCATTCCTTAGCCGGAAAGATATGTGACCATGAAAGAGCGATTAAGTGAAACAAAATTGGAATTTATTGGGTGTCAAAGTCGTTGAATGGGTAAGTGAGCAATCCCTGGACTGTGTAATGTACTTTATTTTCCCTTGTGTGATTCCTCTTGAAGCATATACTCGGGGGTGGGTGCAGGGCGGCCTATTTAAAAGCAGACTCCCCATTCATTAGATAGAGAAGATCACCAGGATTTCATCATATGCTACCGAACTTATTGAATTGCTCATCGCATGAGCATTCTCAATATTATGCCTTGAAGATGACTCAAACCTCCACACTCTTTAGCACGAGATTTAGAGTCTAGCGTGTGTACCATTTCACCACTAAGGCATCTTAAAAGTGAATCGTATTCCATAAATATGATATCTACCTAGTGTGATGTATGGAATATATGACAAAGGTGAAGTATTCGGTCATGTCAATGGAAGTTCAAAATGGAATGAACTTATAATCGTGGAATCGACTCGATCATCATATTATAAGTTCATAACTCTAGACCGTTCCCATTTCGCGCGGAACATTCTACTCATTCTTTTATTCTAGTTAGTAACAGGGATCTTGAACTAAGAAATAGACCCTAGAAGCTAAAAAAGGGTATCCAAGGAATTGCAATAATCGGGTTCATTGAGAAACCTGGTATGTTATAAGCCTCTTATTTTGAACCTAAGTTTAAGCCCACTTTTGGCCTTGAAATTTTTGGTCTATTCGTTTCTATCTAATATTATTATGTTTGGACTCAAATCTAATTGTGATTAGTATTTTTCTTATGTTAACTGCAACTCATAATTAAGTTCCAATAATATATATACTCTATATAAGTTTAACGAGCTCCTTTTAAGACTAATTTTGAAATTCGTATACTCATTTGTCACACGGTACCACTTTAAAATATTTATATATATAATATCCTTATATTATTAGGTAAAAATATATTTATTATCTGATATTATATCATACCAATAATGGACAATGTTAAATCTTGTCGCCAATTACCCTCTACTAAGCTTAATTTTTTTCTACATAAAGTTAGTCATCGGTTCAGTTTGATTTTTGTGGGTTCTCTCATAAGACGAACCAACATCGGCTCGGTTCCCTCCAAGACAGAAACTAGATCGGTTCCAAAATCCTTGTTATTTTTGGTATGGTTTCGGTTCTGTTCGGCTCGGTTCCAGTTTTTCTCCATGGTGCCTAGTATTGGAGTAAAATGTGCGCTTTAATACCTTTTTGAAGGGAGACGTTAAATTTTGACGGAAAAAAGGACTAAAATGAACCTTGTTCACCGATATCACAGACTAAAGTGCACATTGTAGAGATTATTGAATCGTTGAAAGTTTTATTTTCGCCTTCCTTTCTGACAAAATTTAACGTCTTCATCAAAAGAAGGACTAAAATGCACCTTTTCAATTAATATCATGGACCATTTATGTAAATGGTACATTTAGAAGGACCAAAATGTATCTTGTAAATAATATTTTTGAACAATTATCTCTAATAATTTCATATGAGTATCATCTAGTATCGAGAATTGAAACTCAATTTCTTGGATTCTGATATTCGTGAGCCTGCCCCTTGCTTTATTGTTTTTGTTTATTTCTTATTTGAACGGTAAGTTTTTAAGAAAACTTCATCAATTATTTTTATTATACTTTTCGAAGTTTTATTAACAATATAAATTTATATGTGCCCGAAAAGGATGAAACGCTCATTCTGTTTCATGTACTTTTGCCCTAAAATACTCTACGACGTAAATAGTGGGACGTGTCTCACCTGATCGGTAAAATTTCTTTAGACATCAAAAGTGAGTTTAATATCTTAAAATCATTTTGTCCCAAAACACTAACATCTAATTGCGTGTGTGTTAAATTTTAACGAAAAGTTCAATTGGTAATACGTATAACTTTTTATGCTACTATTATGGACTAAACTAATATGGTGTCACCAATGACAGAAAATTGCCGAAATAGTCCTTAATAGTGGGATCGAATTGCACTTTAGCCCCCAATAGTTAGACGGTTGCATTTTAGTCCTCGAAAGTGGCAAAAAAGTTGCACTTTAGTCCCCATGTCATGTTTTTCAATAAAGTTGGGGTCAAAACATGATTTTTAATAATTATGGGATCAAAACACGATTTTTAACAATTCGGTCCCACTATCGGGGACTATTTCGGAAACCATTATATTATAATTTGTCCATTAGCTAACCCATAATTGTAAACTTTATTGGAAAACCACCATAAAAAATCGTGTTAAAAATCGGGTTTTGACCCCATAATTTTTAAAAATTGTATTTGACCCCAACTTTATTGGAAAACATGACCTAGGGACTAAAGTGCAACATTTTAGCCACTTTCGGAGATTAAAATGCAAATGGGTAAATTGGGGGCTAAAATGCAATTGGATCCCACTATCGGGCACTATTTCGACAATTTTCTCTCACTAATGACGATTGAAGTGGAACTTAGTATCATTATGCGGAACTATTTCACCAATTTTGTCTCCTTATGGAATCAAAAGGCACACATACATTAAGCCAATCAGTTGATTTCCAAACGTTTATTTAAATAAAATTGTGGAAGTAGCTAGGAGAAAATTACCAAAATGGTCCCAGTAAATATGTGCAAGTTGCACTTTGGTCCCCGATTATATTGGGGCTGCGGAAATGGTCCCTGATATTGGTAAAAAAGTAGCATTTTGGTCCTTAACCGTTACTTTTAAACGGAAAAGAGTTAGTTTGGGGCAAAAATGTAAGATCAACACAGTTAAGCCCTAAAAATGCGATTATAACTAATAATGGGGCAAAAATAGAAAGTTAACAACTAATTTATAATAATTGGAGGGAACAATTTTGGAGGGAATTGGGATGGGAGTAGACATAAATTACTTGTTAACTTTCTATTTTTGCCCCATAATTAATTAGTTATAATCGCATTTTTAGGGCTTAACTCTGCTGATCTTACATTTCTGCCCCAACCTAACTCTTTTCCGTTTAAAAGTAACGGTTAGGGACCAAAACGCTACTTTTTTACCAATATCAGGGACCATTTCTGCAGCCCCAATATAATCGGGGACCAAAGTGCAACTTGCACATATTTACTGGGACCATTTTAGCAATTATCTCAAGTAGCTAGCATAATGAGTAAATAAAATTAAACTACTGCAAAGTCAATAGACAATCTAGATAGGTAGTAGTGTATAGCTTTTAGCAATAAGTAGACAAGCTGATGAAAGGAATGTAATTAAAGAATGTGGTCCTGCAGGCATCGATATACTGTAACTGGCTCCAAGGTCTCAGGTGAATCATGATCACTTACTAATTATTATGATAGAATTTATTCTAACCATATCGAAAAAGCGTTTGTTCGTTAGTAAATTAGCGATAGAATTATGAATACAATACTATTATAAATAACGAATACAGTCGAGTTTTAATTTTATTAATAGAAGAAATAACAATCACAAAGGGTATAAGCTAAGTCATTTGCATGGAACACTTCCAATCCTTTTGAGATTGCGTTGAGTATTAAACAAAACATATTGAACTCGCAAGCACACTATCGACACGATTGGGAACAATTGATTACATGTCTAATATAAAGGGAAAATATAATAGTCGTTTAATAATGATCACGCGCGAAAAGTATCATGATACGTGTTTTATTAAAAACTAACACCTGAGCAAGCAACTCCCGTCGTCCTTTAGAACCCTTGATTAAATGTATCTTATTAGGTTGAAGATACATCTATGCCTTTGTCTCAACATGCAAGTTTAATTTTATTCGCCACAATATAAAGAGGTAATAAGTTGCACATTTATATAGCAAAGCACACATTACTTGGCACCAGGTGGACTTTCATGTCCCATTCCAGGGCTATGTCCTTGACTAGTTGGCCTGAATGCATCCGTTTCCATCTTCTTATACCGATTAAAGGCGAAGCTAAGAGACGATGGAGGCCGAGGGCCGTTGATCATAGACGACGCCACAAGCGACGATGGTGGTGGATGTAACAACTTCGATGCTCTTGTTGCTTCTCCATAATAATTGAATTGTTGAAGAATTATCAAGAAACCAAGATACAAAGTAAGTACATAGGCTACACGGTTATTAGAGGCCATTTCAGTCAATTTAGTGAAAAGGGTTCACTTAGATTATTACAAACGTTGATAGTAATAAAAGATAAATTAATGATCAACCTTAAACTTCTAGAATGCTAATGAATACAAAGAGGGTTTTCTTTCTTTCTTGTGTTGGAAAAAAGTTGTAGTGAAATGTGATGCTTGCAATGGAGGAGGGTGCTATTTAAGCATCACATGGTGATCTTGGTAATTAGAGAGAATAATATTTCTTTGTTTCAATATGATTAAAGGACAATGAGCATGGTCATATAATTTCCATTTATGGCAAAGAGTTGTTTTCTCGGACTCATTCCATTTAAGGATTCCTTAGTCACAACTCACAACGACCCACTGATTTTTCTTTTTGAATTAACAATAAAGAAATAACATGGGCAGATCTTGATTAGACATCACAACAAATCATATGATTTGATATCTAATATGTTATTTGCATATTGCCACCATTTAATAGTGATTTGTCCACATTATCTCCAGGTCTGTCTATTCGGGAGTCCGCAACCAGATCTTTATTGACAATCGCGCGAGAGTGAACTGAACGCTTACTCGCATGGGAGTGGACGGAATGCGCATCATCGTCTCGATTGATTAGATTCCTGAGGTCTTGGCTTGTTTCGTCTCATCTAGACGGATGAGCGGATGTTTGCCTCGTCGTAATTGCCTTAGAGGGAGGTTTAGGAAGATGCATTCTTGGTGTTGATCGGTGATCTTCCATGGAGCCATTGACCTGAATTGTCGTCGGTGTTCGACCACAAACACTCTGACGGTCAAGTCAGTCAAAGGTGTTGAAAGTGTTCGTATTAAGGGAGTAAATATGTATTACCTTGTCTAGTGAATAGAGCTAGGTATCTATAGATTACCTTTCCCGCAACTCGCGCACGTTATAGGACGCGTGTCCCTATTTGATTGGTGCTCCTCTGACCCGACCTGAAGTGGAAAAAATAGACTCCTATGTATTCGCTCGAGAAGCCACAAAAAACCTAGTCCTCTCATTTTGAAGAAGCAAGAACATACCGGAAGCAAAAACTCGTTCTTCAAATTGGTTTTATTTTTATTCATGTTTATTTCGAGAACAATTGTGGTTCGTAATTTCATTATTATGAGCTAAACTCTTTTATCACTAGGGATTAGATGAAGCATACAATTGAATTGTTTATCGTTACTTGAGAATTGTTTTGTACGTTACTTAAGAATTGTTTTGTACTAGTTTTATTCATTATTCTTAATTTATAATTTAGTGGCTTCAAAATTTGTCAGTTATAAGTATTTATATTTATATGAGATTATGATTGACTACCGCCCATGTAATAATATCATAATTAGCTCTTTAAATAATTGAATAGAGAATTGACGTAGACACCATGCTCTTGGAACTATTTCATTCGCAATTAAATAATTGATTAGCCTAGACACAATGGGTAATTGAGAGTTTAATATACTATATTTGTTTAATAATTAGTTTATTTGAATCGATTGAGATAGAACCTCAGTGTGAACAATTCTGCGTAATTAGTAAATAAAGAAATTGTATGATGTAATCGAAATACCTAGTATTCGTTTAACTTTTGATTAAAAGTTAGTATCTTTACTGGTTTAGTTTTTTTGCATCTACATATATATTATTTTAATTTATTTTGTATGTATTAGTAGATTACAATAATTGAATTAGATTAATATTTCCTTGTGTTTGGCCCTTGCTCTTTACATACTATACTCGATTATGATTCTTGCACTTGTGAATTTTGTAAATATAAAATTTATTCATCATGTTTTGCCGTCGTTGCCGCCGGGCATTGGTTCTTTAATTTAGTTAGAAGTAATTTATTTTGTTTTGTTTACATAATTATTCCTATTCAAATGTTTTTAAATATATTTGTTTGGCTTTTCAGTATTTTATGTGTGGTCCTCATTCCTTGTACTCCTACTTGGTACCTGGGAACATCGATATTAATCAGGTTTGAATAGCTCTATAACGAGCTAACACACCCACTCAAGGTAACATAGCTCGTTTGATGAGGGATTGGTACTCGTTCATCGTTCTAAGTGATGCAACGAGAGGTTATGAGCTGAAAAATAATCACTTCACATTTACACTTGGGGATTTAATAGAAGAGAAGTTGGAGCTGAAAACTTTTCCTCAGAAATTGAAAGATGCTTCAAAGACGTGGTTTTTGTCACTCACTCCTAGGTCCCTTTGTACATTTTTGTACAAAAATTCTACACCTAAGCTAACAGTGCAGTGATAAGAAGGGAGATTGTAACTTTTACTCAGGAGTAGGATGAGCCGTTCTTGTAGACTTTGGAGTGGCTCAAGCAAGTATTAATTGAAATTTTTTGATGGTCTGGCCTCTACTCATCGAGGAATTATAAATAATGCAACAAAATGAGTTATTGAGATGAAAACACTTGAGCAAATGAAAGAAATTTGTGGTACTTTGGCCGCCAATTTACTGCAAAAATAGGTCAGTGGAACACGCAAAAGGATATATGAGTTAAATATTCTAGTTCAAAACTGTCTATGCTCGACATTATATACTCAGTGTTGGGACAAAATCAACTAGCAGGGGAACTCCAACAATGATCGTAGTAATTACTCTACTATGGAACAAGCCTAACGCAATAAATGGATAGAACTCAAGATTGAGTGATCCATATTCAAACACTTATAACTGAACGACCCACATTTTTCATGAAAAGTTGGGAATAAGGCTCAACCTTCATTACACAAGCCAAATAACTTTAAATGGTTTCGTGCACTATTTAAATATTTCAAATAATATCCAACCATTTATTATAATCATTGATCAAAATTTTTAAATGTTTCCTACAAAATATTCTAAAAGTTTCCATTTTTTAAATTATGGAAGCGAGATGTTTTTAAAATTTCCGAAATCATTTTTTTGGAACAAATTAGTTTAAGTTTTCAACTTTTCTTAGAAATATAGGAACTAAAGAACTTTTAAAAACTAGTTTATATATTGATTTCATATAATTAATTCATAACTTTTGGCAATATACATACTTATGACATATAATTCACACTTTGAATATGTTAGATAATCTCAATTGTCTATTCGTTTTTCAGATCTAACTTGTAGATATTTTTATTAATAATATTTAATGATATAAATATTCTGCATAAAATTGTAATCATTTATATAGCATATATTTCAAAATCTTTTATTTTATTTTTTGTTTAGTTCATACTTATATATGTCTCATGTCTGTATATAATATTTATGTTTATTCAAATTTCTTTTAAACTATATGACTTATTTTCATTTTTTATACTGTTTGTTAAATGTTATTATAATGTTTCCGAAATATTTCTTAATTTTATAATTTCGAAACTATATTCGAAAAAGAAACTTTGAACCATGATTATAATCATTAGAATGGATACACATTCATTTAAAATGATGAAAAATTGGGATCGCATAAATGTTGGATATGTGAAGAATACTGACCGAGAAAATAATCGATATGGTCCTAAAAAAGGGGCAAGGTTGTATTATTTGATCTTTGAAAGTTCAAAAATTGCAAATAAATAATCTCTGAAATTGGTGTTCAGATAAAGATCCAAATTCTGGCCTCCCTGACCGTGCTTAAGTTAAGATTATTTTTAGAATTGGATAAAAGTTGTGAGTTAGTCATAAACTTGACGAAAGTGTTAAACTTAACGACGAAATGACAAGACGAGGTGCCCCGGGCATTCCCATTGGGTCGATGGTTTTGATTTTGTAGCTTTCCCCTCTGCCCTGAGTCGGGTGGTGCTTTGAGTCGGGTGGTGCTTGTGTGGGGAGTGCGCCACCAGAAATAAGATCGAAGCTATCAGCTTACCAACAAGCCGACAACTAACCAATATTGGTCACGACTACTACCAAATGCATATGAATGTTCAATGAAAGAAATTTTATTTTTACTGTGTACATAAATTATGTAAAGGAGAAATGAGAGGATAGCAAAAAGAACTTTCAAATTAGGTTGGACATAAATATATGAAGTAAATAGGATGTGTAATAATTATTTGGGGTACAACCTATTTTATAGAAGCTGAAAAAGCAATATTTTTATCATTATTAGTTTTTTCGTCACATGCTAGGCTAATGGACAATTTACCCATAAACTCGTAGTGTTAGGGTTACGTTTAATTTTACCTGTAAATATAGTTATCTCTATAATGTAGTCACACGGCTATCTTTAATAAAACATCCCCTCTATATTTTTACATGGTATAAGAGCCTATCGATTCTCGAGCCTAAATACAAATTCCATTGCCCTGCCGGTGAGTTTTCTACTATGTGATACCCACCGTCGGGATCGTTGATGCTATTTTATTTTATTTTTATGATATTTCTTGAATACTTATTTTATTTGAAATTTACTATTTTTCGAAAGTGTTCCTCTCATAGTGAGCGATGTTTGTTTTTCACATTAGTATTGTTGCAAACTCATGAAAATTTAAATAAATTACTATGAGTTTGATGGAAGGAGATAGGATTATGAACAACGGGAGTATCCCATTGAAAAAGAAAAAGAAAAAAATAATTTATTCAACTTCGAGTTGAAATGGAATTTTGAAAATATCTGACAGGTTCGAAAAGGATAGCGTTTCCGGCAGTTACTGATTGACGAATTACGCATAGTCTGACGAGTTTTATACGCAGAGATCTGATAAGTTCGAAAAGAATGGCGTTCCTACAATTAATAATTGATGATACGCATTATCTGGCGATTCTGATATGTGTTGTCTGGCAAGTGCGATAAGCAATTATCATGAATCCGGCTGTATCCAAATTATGTTTTCTTTTTCTATTATTAATATTATTATATTACAAACTCATAAAAATTTTATATAATTGCCATAAATTTAAGAAGGGTGTTAGCCTAATAAGCAATTAATCCATAAACCCATAATATTAAGGATTAGATTTAGTTTTACCTATATAGATATCACTATAATAAATTCACATAAGTATGTTCAATATGTATATCTCTATATTTCGAGATCACATAAATATATGACACGAAATGTTTTTAGTTAATTGCCTACTTTAAGCAAGCTGACAAAAACAGGAGAGAAAACACGATCCTCAAGGTGGTTGTCGGCCTCCAACTCATTAGTGCTGTATCTTTAGATTGTACTCAGACCCGTGGACTTTGTTTGATTTAATCTGATTACTTCGAAATCATGATGCCCCCTTCTACTTTATTAATTTGGTTTTATTATGTAATTAATTAGTTTTAAGTTTAAATTCCTTATTGAGGGTAAGTTCCACATAAAATATGTCAAAAACACATTTATTAAATTATAATTTTGAGCTTTATCTATCCACAATACTTTATTTTACCGTGACTTTTCACCAACTATTTATATATGTGATTATAAGTAACAATTTAATTATAATATGCAAATTGCATAATCATATGAATGTAAGCTTAAGTCCTCGAGCATAGCTCAGCTGGCAGAAAAATTAGAGAGCAAAGTGGTAGTTTCGATACAAAATGTATATTTTCAGTCGATCTTGTAATCAACTTTGATCCGGAGCTAGCTAAGTGAATCGGACTAAGAGAGACTTTAGTTTGTCTGGTTGTGATGGTCCTCTTAGGAATGAGCTTCGTTTTTCTAGTATGTGCAACTTGGATATTATCAAGTGTCGGTGCTGAAGGATCCGTCGTACCTAAAAGTGTGGTCCTGGGAGACCACAGACAAACCGACGATCAAGTCAATAAGAGCTCCGTTCAGGGAAAGTAAAATAGGTATAGTTCAGAGAGAATTTAGTTTAACATTACCTTTTCCGAATGATATGGGAGGACTATTTATAGGAGATTAAGGAGAGAGAATGGATTGTTCCTCCCTTACCAAATGAAGGACGCGTGTAAGGGTGAGAGCGGATCTCTCAGCCTTGGGCTTTGTCCGTACGACCCAATTTCTTGGGCTTAATAACGTCCGTACACTTCCAACTGGTTCACGGATTAATGATGTCCGTAGAGTCCAGCTAATTAGTGACTAAGGAAGTTAAATCTAGGCCCAATTATTCTTAATCCATCACAAAGTATCAGCAGTTTCGATTTTTCATGCAATTCAAGTTCGATTTATATTAGGAGCGAACCTTGTGTTTCAAAGTGGTTAACAAGCAAGTTATAATCCTTTGACCAGATGATGAGACACATCTCGCGATTTACTTTCTTCATGTATTCTAAGGCAAAAGTACGTATGAATTGTTAGTGTAAAGCTAAGACAAGAAACCTAAGAACATTGATCTTAATTGTTAAGTGTAATTGATTCCATATTCGGATTTCAAGTAAGTATTGAATTAATGAAATGGATCCTTACTGCAAATGAGGACATCATGTTAGAACATGGGTTATTCTAGTTGAGTTGAACCTTAATTTTAACGGTTTCGTCAGTTCGTATTCTCAAGAGTTTTGAGAAGGTATATTATGGAATATGTATTAGAGGGTCAAGGGACTTAAATTATACGTTAATTACTTCCACACCAGATTTTATTTTATTGAAGACTAAAATCTACGCAGTACAAAAGAGACATGACATAATATCTTTATTATTGCTAATGGTTTTATATCTCAGGTTTGGTCTAGATACTTCCACACTATCATCGGAGACAAAGATTTAGAGCTTTTGATCAAGAATAAAGACAAAGGGTGGAGTCAAATTATTGCTTAACGCTAGACTTTCTCGGATTTTGCTCTAAAAAGATCCATTATTTCGATTTCAGTGTGCTTGTATTTACTATGCAGCGATTCCTATTGCAAGACTCTCATTATTTGAATTCTTAACACGTAAACCCCTCGTTGGGCTTAGCTTAAGAAAAAAAAATTATTGTTTAACATTTTACCTTTTTTTGGCGGGGATGGGGGTGGGGTGTAAGGTTGAAGATGATGTTTTTAATGGGGTTGAGGTGGGGTGGGGTGATAGTGGGGTTTAAGGTTGAAGATGATGTTTTTAATGAGGTTGAGGTTGGGTGGGGACTGTAATCGAGCCGAATCGAGTCGAATATTTGAAGGTTTGGGCTTGAGGTTTGAGATGTCAAACCTTTTCTAGCCAAACTGTTTGGATGGTCAAACCTTAAAAACTTGACGTTTAGCTTGAGTTTGAAGGTTCGAGCCGAACACGTTAAAAAACGTTTGGCTTGATAACCTTTGGAAGAAAAATCAAGAACGAAGACCTTATATGAACAAAAAAGTCAAAAAAATAACAATCGAAATCGTAATTGAAGTTACAATTATACAAACAAAGGTGAGGAGGAGGGGAAGGGTTTGGAGAACTTATGTGGATGAGCGATGTCATGCCTCATGAGGGTGAGCGGGGCGGGGGAACGACTTTTGAGAAGAGATGAGAGAGGGCCGAAGGGGAGGGGCGACCTGGAGAGTGGAGATGAAAGAATGAGATGAGTACATAGATAGGAATATATAGGGGTTGATAATGACTTTATCATTAAATACAGATATGGTGACTGAGCCAAACCTTTTCGAACGGTTTGGCTCGATTTGACAAATACCCAATCCAACCGTTTGGCTTGACATTTGATCCCCCGAGCCAAACTTCGAGCCGCACCATTTCAAGCCAAATACGTCAAGTTTTTTTCAAATAAATACGTTTGATGACCGCCCTAGGGGTGGTGGTAGGGTGTAAGATTGAAGATATGATGTTTTAATGGGCTTGGGTTAAATATTTGAGGTTGGGTTAGTTTATAATTAGGTTGAGTTAGTTTTAGGCTTATTTTCATTTTGGACCCTGAACTATCAAGTAAGTTTCAAATTGGACATTGATAGTTCAGGGTCCAAAATGAAAATAAGCCTGGGATTTATTTTTAATTTAATAAGTTTTGTTATTTGTGAATTGTACCCAAAAGTTTAATATATGTGCTATTTCGATTTTGCCCTTATTTCAAAACGAAATTACATCATATTTGGCGTTTTAGGAGGTAAAATGAGACAAACCATAATATATAGGGTCCAATTTAAAATTTTCATCATAGGTCATTGTAAAAAATGAAAATAAGACTTAGTTTTAAGTATAGTTTGACTATTTTGCCCTTTACCTAAAATTTTAAAATCTTAGAAATTCAGAAAATTGTGATAAAAAGATCATCAGGGGCCTATTTGAGAAAGTTTTAAAAGTTTAGGTGCCCAGATGAAATTAAGCCTATAATCAATGAATGCGTTATCTATCAAAAAGAAAAAGAAACATGACATAATAATATTCAAACCAAATTCTTTACCAACTAACGTATGTCGAGGAACATAATAAGAGGTAGGGAGGTCATGGCCCACCCAAGAATTTTATAATCAAACTTGCTTACCTCCCAAACCTTGTTCAGAATAGAGATCTGCGTTACAAATCGAAGGAGTGCTACCTATTAAAACACATGCATACTTACACTGTTACACATTCATTTTTCCTTGGGCTACTAAAGTAATAAAATAAGATTAATTAAGAGCAACTCATATATGAATATAATTATATAAAGTTCATTTAATAGACTTTTATTATACTAATTAAATTATATTATCGTTATCAACCTATTAAAATACCAATAAGTTACTAATTGATAAAAGTAAGGTCTAATTTGTTTTTTTATTATTTTTCCGATTTCAATTATTTTTAAGAATCAATCAAAATATAACCAAAATCAATTAAAATATACTTTAATCAATTATTATAGTATGGTTATTTAAGATATAGTATGATTATTTAAGAAAAACAAAGATCTTTTAACGTTGATGGATTTATTTGACTTGTTCTTACACGGCTGCGGTTGTAATAGTGTTTATTGTTATAAATCGTCTCAAGACGGATGTTCGAAACAAGATGGATGTTAGATTTCTTTCAGATTCTTTGGTTATTTACATTGAATGTTAAATTGCTAAAGTCTTTGTACCGATACTATTATCGATGATTACGATAAAGCAAAAGGTTGTAAAATATATGTTAGATAATTTTATAATTTTTAAACAAGTACTACTGAAGCAACACTAACATTATGGCGTTAAAGTAAACCGATAACCCCAAGTTCGGACAACAACTTCTTGTTTACTTGATTGGTTTTAAAAATAATAACAATGTTGCTTTTGATCGAATTTATATACTTAAAGGTTAATCAGTTCGAGAATGTGTTTTAGCTATCATCTTTTCAATTTAAAACATATCTATTTCCTTAAAATTATCTCTAAAATATTCTCTATTAATAAACATAGATATCAACATCAACACTCTTTTTCGTTTTAAGGAAATCTTAGCCCTTGAGTCAATGGATCTAAGACACAGCACTTTGAGCAGATGGTAGTCGACTAGTCGTACATATATGTTCTGGTACTAGGAGATATTTTATGTCCTTAACGTATATAGTTATTTTACAAATGGAAAAAAGAACTTTACTAGGAATATTTCAAACATTACTTAGTTTAAAAAATAATTAATTTCAATCAATTACCTTTTCTTTTTGAAAGCTGAATCTGTTCCCATTTGTACCAAACGCCCGTGATCGAGTGAATGATAAATTGAGAGATGTGCTCTAATAACAGGTTTTTAAAGAAGAGGATCAACGGGATACGAAACTAGAAACAACTCTTATAATATTTCAGTAAAGTATCACTTCCAAACAATTTAAACCACGATATCAGGTTGTATCGATAACAATCACTCCAAATCTTACTACTAGACTATACCCTTACAGCTCAGTCACTATTACCTAAGACCATCTTATTTCGATCATTTAAGTGTTATTATATAAATAATAATGACTAAATTAGTCTTCTTATATACATTAATTAGAATTAATCTCATTCAACAAAACTCTTCCCCCCATCAACTTATTTCACACGCGCCTCATTCTCCCACCCCCATTTTACATGATTGTATAAGCAAACTAAATGAAACTTAATACATGATAGAAATGCTTGATTAAACATAATTATATAAGCAAAATAAATGATATACTTAATACATTCTGACACAAAACGATTTCTTTGTCATCACATGATCGAGAGACAGAGTTCGGCCATAGAGTACCAAGCCATTGGATGTTCTAATTAGAAAAAATTGTTAAAATGATCCGAATAAATATGTGTTTTGGTCCCAGTTAATATTGGGTCTGCAAAAATGGTCCCATATATTGATACAAATGGTGCGTTTTAATCCTTAATCGTTACTTTTAGACGGAAAAACGTTAGTGTGGGGCAAACACATAAGATTCAGCACAGGTAATGACATAAAATCAAAGGGTATCCCACTTTTGAAAAATAAAAAGGTAAGGACAAAATGCTTTTCTAACTAATATTGGGGCAAAAATTAAAAATTAATCAACTAATATACACTTTATGTCTATAACCACATCAATTCCCTCCAAAATTATTCCCCCATTTTTAATAGTCCAATTTTCCCTCCAAAACATTAAATAGTTACTCTATATATGTCTGGTTATGTTTTAGATAGGTGCATAATTGTACTTTTAAAGATTATAAGTGATTCATTTTTTACTTTTGCCTCAATATTAATTAAAATTGCGTTTTATGTTCTTAATTGTGCTGCATGAATCTTATGTTTTTGTCCTATTCTAACGTTTTTCCATCTAAAAGTAACGTTTAGGGACTAAAACGCACCATATATACCAATATTTGGGACTATTTCCGTAGATCCAATATTAACTAGGACCAAAGTGTAAATTTACTAGGACCATTTTGACAATTTCCTCTTCTAATTAGCTATATTTTCTAATCTAATGGTTAAATCTAAATAAGGAAAAATGTGACTTCTTTTAAGTATTTGAAATAAAAAGATATAAATCCAATACCAAAAAAATTCCACACATTGATCAATCATCACAATTAATGTCCTATCTCTTAGCTTTTTTTATTGCAAGAATTATGGAATTTGAGTTAATTGCTCAACAATAACCTTTTTTTGGGAGCATTCATATCACCTTATTCACATCAGATTTAGAGGCCGATGGTGAACCACTCGAAAACTACAAGCAATTTATATGTGATGGACTCTCGTTTATTTGGGCCTCGCCTTCGGGGTGGTCCAATAAGGGTGAAGGTCCAACTGAACTGTTCACACTAGCAGGAGCCTGGAACCTTCGGGTGGAAATAGTGCGCCGAGGATTGAGACGCGCCTTGGGTGTCAGGGTCCGTCCTTCGTGTATGCTGCTACACCTGAAAGCGTGACCGTTGCCGGCCACAGACACTCCGATGCCTAAGTCAGTAAAGGAGGAAGGAGTGCCCTAGTTAATATAGTCTTAAATGCTTTAGTAATCAATACCTTTTCATAGGAATGAATAGTAGTATTTATACTAATAGAGGAAAGAGAAAATGTTACTCTTAGGATGGTGAGATGATGCCAAGTGTCATCATCTGAGGCCCCTGGGCCCTGGAACGGGCCTTAACTCAAATGTACCATGGACATGTCCATCTCCATCTAGTCTCTCCCTTCTTGGACCCATCCTCCTCACCGTTGGTCCAGGCGAGATCCAGGACGAGGTCACATCATTGCCCCCTTATCTTCCTATTTTAGGTCCTTAGCCGCAAGAGGCAGGATGGACGTGAATCGGAAGATAAGCGTAGGTCTGTTGAGGCATTGCCAACCCAGTTATTGGGATCTCCGTCAACACGACACGTGTCCACCAACGATTGGAGAGGAAGTTCAAGAGTCAAGCCTGAGGTCTATAAAAGGCGAGTAGGCAATTCATTTTGTACTTTTCATCTTCTTCAACTACTCGAAACTCTCTGATTTTTCTATAAAATGATGTGGTCATGAGGGGGAGTTCGTACGCGTTGTACTCTTTTTCCTTGATCTAGGTTTTGTCCCAAAACGGGTTTTCCTATCAAGGTTTTAATGAGGCAACATTATATGCGTATATTGGATTATCATTTGAAAAATTAGTCCAAACTACAATGTATGAGGATAATTCTACATGTATTGCACAATTGAAGGAAGGATATATCAAGGCAATTGAAGGAAGGATATATCAAGGGAGATAGAACAAAACATATTTCACCAAAATTCTTTTTTACCCATGATCTCCAAAAGAATGGTGAAATTGATGTTCAACAAATCAGATCATGTGAGAACTTGGCAGATATTTTTACTAAGTCACTTCCTACTTCAACGTTCGAGAAATTATCAAAGGGCATGGGACTTCGTCGATTAAAGGATGTGAAATGATGCATTCATAAGGGGGAGTTAACTACGCGTTGTACACTTTTTCCTTGATATAGGTTTTGTCCCAAAAGGGTTTCCTATCAAGGTTTTAATGAGGCAACATTGCATGCGTATATTAGGGATAGTGCACTCTTTTCCTTCACTAGGGTTTTTCCGATAAGGTTTTTCCTAGTAAGGTTTTAACGAGGCATGTTCTTGATTAATAGACATCCAAGGGGGAGTGTTATAAATATTTACATTATGGATGTCTCTTGGTATTTTACCTTAAAAGCTCATTAGTGCTTTAACCTTTCATGTATTAGAAAAGGGCCTATAAATAGTTGTACTTCTCATATTGTATGGACACTCTTGAAGAAGACAATAAGATAATATTATCTCCCTCTATCTTGTTGATTCATTCTCTGTATTATACTTTATTTATAACATTAATGATTTAAATCGAATTATTGAATTGAAGATTTGATTGAGAGAATTTTTGAATTGAAGATGGGATTTGAGGGTTTGTGTTCGAATCACTAATAACATGAATTTCGTGCCCAAATGTGCCCACGTTGGGTTTTAAAGCTGGCCATGTTTGATGATACAAACAAGAGTGGACACGATTCATACTAACGTGGGCACGTTGCAAAGAAGCTTGGGCACGTTATAGACAAGCGTGGACATGTTTCATACTAACATGGACACATTTCATACTAACATGGGCACATTGGAGACAAACATGGGCGCGTTCCGGTGTACGTGGGCACGTTGTAGACTACTACTTAACCACTTTGACAAGTTCATGTCTTGTTATATATATATTTTTTTTCTTTTATATTTCATATTATAGTTAATAATGTTGTCTAGCATCTAAATAAAAGTAAAAGATGCATTAGTTTAATATTCTTTAAATAATAAAAATATTAAGTATTACAAAATATATTATTCGCTCGTGTGATAAACTATTTTTTAAATATTTTCATAAAAGTTGTTTAATATTAGATAGCTTTTAGAACATATTATTGAAAAGAGAAGACGCATACCTATATTATTCTTTAAATAGTAAAATCATGTTTGTAACTGTAAACTAACAAGATATTATTGAAAATAGAAGATACATTACTTGTGTATATTATCGAAAATCGAAGGTGCAATATTATTCGTCATAATATTATAAAGTAACAAGGTATTATGTGAATTCTTTTGATTGTACTTTAAAATAGAAGATGCATTATTATATTATTGAAAATAGAAGACGCATTATTGTAGTTTGGATACTTCACATAATTTAGTACTTTATCTAATTTAGTACACATTATATGATATAACCATGGGTTATTGAACATGATATCAAAGTAAGACAACGAAACCAGAGCGAGATGTCACTAGATTATTGAGTTATGGGCGTAAATACTTCGATTATTTGTTATCTAAACCAATGACCAAAGCACATAGATTATAGGCACATAATCCATGATATTCAATGGAGTTTTGAAAGCAAATAAAGGCAGCCAGAACATAGTAGTATAGAAAGCGAAAAGCAGAGTAAATCAGTAGGTGTTTGTATTACTGCAATCTTGCTTTTCTCAAACAGACCGATGAGCAGCAACATCACTATCACATGTCCTAGTTTCGTCTTTAGCTCATTCACAGTTTTTATCTCCAACCACCGTGGTCGCTCCTGGATGCATCAAAGACGAACAAATGAACCAGCCGCGATTAACTTCTAAGACCGCGTAATAACAGTATCATTAGGAGCGACTTTTGCTCTTGCTCGAAAAGACAGTAAAAGAGGCTATAGATGTTACTGTACAGATTTACCTATAGATGTTCAGCAGAGTATATAAATAAGAGACGGACCTTTAAGGGGAATAACCCGAAAAGGCTTGATTTGTTGACGATACTTCCATCCGACTCCAACTTAGACTTGTCGAGATTGCTGATAAAGAGTTCGTAAAGCCCCATTCCGAAAACTAACATCACTGTACCCAAAAGATAGATATCTAGCAGACGAATAAAATTGAAGTTAATAACCTATTCAGATCATGATTAAACATAATCACGAACGTTAACACGTATACTCACCAATTGCTTCGACAAGGTACATAATCACTTTGACTCGGTTTACCATGTACTCATGGAATGCAGCAGCAATATAGGTGCACCCCTGCAGAAAGCCCAAAATATATCGAAATATAACTAAAAATCACTTTGAACATATGGAAAACTGGTCGGTTTGATCATACATGCCTTATATATTGCAAATGCATTGATAACTGGAGACCCGAGACAACGAAGTGTATATTGGTTGCAGGTTTAACACTATTACAACAGTGAACTTAGGTTTAACACTTCCGTTATGTGCTACCTAAGTGACACTCAGGTCGCGTTTTCTCAATCATAGATAAGCCGTGCTCTAGACGAATGAATGCAGTTACAAGGTTAACTGAACTAATAACTCTACTTGATAACAAGACATGGACATTGCATGTCAAGTTATTTAAGAAACTTTCAAGTTTCGCCATCTAGATAAATATTGTCAATTATCCAACAGGAGTTATCGAATACATGTCTTGTTTCACGATGAAATCATAAAACGATGGTAATTAGATAATATGCTTGCGCCAAAGATCACTCGTGTTTCTTAAAATAACTAGTTCAATCATCGTAGTTTCACTTTGGCCTGTTTCGATCACTGATCCAAATTCAGTTATTACATCTCACGAGGACAACTACATCTTCATCCTATGTCTTAGATCCGATGTCATATTTTGTACGACAACATTTGTTACTAACTTAAGAACGTGTATTACAGGTAATCGAATGGTTTATTGAGGTAGCACCCTCGATCTATGAGGTGGGTTCTAATGTCATTCGAGGGAACTGCTAGACCATTCGATTATCTCCCAACGTGTAACATATATCTCAGAACTAACGCACCTTGACAAAACAGAGTAAGGATCCAAGAAGTGAACCCCAAACTGCAAGAATCGCGACGAATCTGCATCCATAAATAACCTGCCCAACATCAAACTAATAGTTAGAAAATTCACCAAACATTACAACAAATTTCTCAACTTCAACAAAATGAATTCACCTTTTCGATATTTTCTTCCAATTTATCTGAATTTTGCTCAAGTGGGGTATGAAACATATCAGAATCAACATCATGGGCAACAACATTTGATGAAGTATAAGAAGCTAAAAGTCTGTTAGATGAGTGTGAAGAAAATTTGATATGAGAAGCTTGAGATGGAGCAACCCATTTGAATTTTGGAACTAAAATGAAACCTTTGATGAATATATGTGTGGTTGTGCTTGCATATGGAGATAAGGGTGTAGATATTTTCATCTCAAATATTAATTTCATGCACCGAAACTTTTTGAGTTCTTGATTTTATATTTTTCTTGAGCAATCAAGCATGCAGAATCAATTGAGCAACTGGGAGATGTTCGTTGGTTGTTTCCTTCTTGTAGGGTGGAACAACGTCGTCCATACACATGTACGAATGTAAAAATTAGACCATGTTTAGTTGAACCGGAGATTGTCGGTTCGATTTTAGATCGTTGAAATAAGTTGCAGTTTTATTTCAAATAATTATATTGTTAGATATTAATATGAAAAAGTAGGGAAAATATTATAGTACTATATATTTCAGTCAAACGAAAGAACTTTTATTTCATCTTTAATCTAGTTCTCGTTTCTTAAAATCGAATTATATCTTGTTTACTTGTTCTAGAAACGGTATTAAATCTTAAAGCAACGATATATGATAAAGATAACAATCAACTTCTCATGACCATGTCATGGGTTGCATCTACTATATATAATGATCAGTTTACAAGAGCCAACGTATAACAAAATACATTAAAGGATAACTACAAATAACAACACACGTATCAATAAGAGTAATAAACCGGAAATTTGGCAAAACTAGCATTCTTAAAACCTTTTTAAACTTGGAGCACCGTCCACTTCTTTTTGCAAAGACATAGCATCCTTCCCTAACCTTCATCTCTTCTTCATCTTATTCCTCTTCTCTAAAGCCCTATCTCCACCACCACCCTAACTACAAATAACAACACACGTATCAGTAAGAGTCATAAACCGGGAATTTGGCAAAACTAGCATTCTTTGAAACCTTTTTTTAAACTTGGAGCACAGTTCACTTTTTTTTTGCAAAGTCATAGCACCCTTCCCCATGAAAATACAAAAATAACCTTCATCTCCATTACCTGATAAAAGAACCTTGTCAGTATCAGTAGAAATGACCTTTCACTCGACTTCGGCTATAGCAAGAGCCCCTGAATCTAGAGCTGCCGGTCGTTCTAACCCAGTTCCAACAATGCATTTCTCGGACTGAGAAAGAGGAACTGCTTGACGTTGCATATTAGAACTCATTAAAACTCAATTCGCATCATTATGTTCGATAAAAGGAATGAGGGAAGCTCTCATCTTATTCCTCTTCTCTAAAGCCCTATCTCCGCCACCACCCTCCATCTTCTTCGTCTTCTCACAACCACACACCACAACTACGACTAGAATGCAACTTCCCCTCCTCCATCCCCTCCCCCTATTGGAAATCATCTCCCACCTCCACCCCTACTTGAAATCGCCCCCCAACCTGCGTCCCTTGCTCGAAAACCGGCGCCTCAACCCCGCCCCTACTCAGTTTCGCCCCCATCCCCTGCCCTGCTCAGATTCGGTCCCCCTTCCCCCTTTATTGGTTGTTGTGCTTACTCCATAAAGTATAAAGCTTCTCATAAATTTGGATTTATGGTGATTTTTGTAATGTTTTATTATTTGGGGTTTGTTTATTTGTTTGCAAGATTGGATCCTTTTTTAAGTATTTTTGTTGTTTGATGAATTGTTGGGTCGATTGGTTTGTTTAACTATTTGCAAAATTTGGTTGTGGTTGGTAGTGTTGTTGTGAGAATAGGAAGAAGATGGTTGGTAGTATTGTTGGGTAGATTGATTTTTGAGCTGGGGGAGGGGGTTGGTGTTGTTTCCAGCATAGGGTGGGGGTGGTTTTCGAGCAGGGGGAGGGGTTGGGGGGGTTTCCAACAGGGGGTGGGGGTGATTTTTGAGAAAGGGGAGGTGGTTGCGAGCGGTTTGAAGGTGGTGGTGGTGGATAAGGTTTAGAGATGAAGAAGGTGAAGAAGATGAAGAAAGGTAAATTCCATTAAGAGTATATTTGTCAATTCCAGGGGAAAGGGTGCTATGATTTTGCAAAAAAAAGTGGATGGTGCTCCAAGTTAAAAAACCCTTCAAGAGGTGCTACTTTTTCCAAATTCTCTAACAACTACGAGCTAATACTCCCTACACAAGCTCATGGCGGCCGCGAGCGAAGCCGAAGCTTGTCCCGAAAGAATGCGAACTGTGTACCAGCAATAGTTTTAGTAAGAACATTTCGATCTTGTCTTTGGTAGAAATAAATTGAATATGAAGTTCCTTGCGAGCGACTTTCTCCCGTACAAAATGAAAATCGATCTCAATATGTTTGGTGCGAGCATGAAACACTGAGTTAGCTACTAAATAGGCACCACCAAGATTGTGGCATCACATGATGACAGCGCTGCAACTTAGTGAGTTTTGTATTTGCATTTTGTAGAAGATCGAGCCATTGTGCATTGCTTTTTTCTTTTTGTAAATTAGCGATGAATACAAATGCTAACTAATAGAGAGTTAGAGTATCATATAAAACAAATTTGTCTCCAACAAGGTTCGAACCTATGATCTTTTACATAAAAGATTGGGTCGGATACACTAGACTATTAAGTCATCAGTATTGTGCATTGCTTCTTGAACTGCCAACACACCAAGTTTGAACTAAAGTACACTAGATACAATAATAAGATACATGTCGAACCCATGTAATCCTCTTTCATTATATATGTCGATGCATGCACTATGTCCGGTCAATCGAATAGTGGACATTTGGGGAGGGGATCTCTTTTACCATTTTTGGAAGTTATTGAATAATTTCCAAAATTATTCATTATCCAACGAACCCATGTGCGCCATGTGGTGGCTAGTGGGCTTTATTTGGATTTTTGTTTATCCCCTTTTACAATTGACATTTTTGACATATATTTTTTGGAAATTTAATTTAATTCTTTTTCATTTTCACCGATACCTTTTATTTTTCAAGAGCTTAAATTAATACTAGGTCTGTTTGATTTGGACAAATAGTTATTTTTGCAAAATTATCTATTTATCTCTATTTATTTTTGTAATAAAAACTAACTTAATTAGTTTAATGTTAAAAAATGAAACTATCTATATTAATACTCCATCCGTCCCTAAAAGATTGTCACATTTTGACTTTTGGTGGTCAATAAAACACGATTTAAAACATAAATATCTATTATTCTACATGTGAAAAAATTATAAAATTTTAATATTTCAAATATATATATATAGACGAATCTAACAAGGTCCCACAAGACTATATTATTTCTTATCGTTTAATGGGAATTTATGATCAAATTTTGTAATGTTTGACTAACAAAAGTTAAAATGTGACAATCTTTTAAGGACGGAGGGAGTATTATTTAAAAAATAATGAACATTTATATATATAACATGTATGATAATTAATAATAATAATAATAACATAGTATAAATTAAGAAGAAAGAAATATATAATGGAATATATATTACTCCCTCTATCCTTTATCTAATAACCATTTATTTTTGAACAAAGTTTAGGGGTGCGTCTGGTAGCCTGGATTGGAATGACATAGGAATGGAATGACTTTAGTAATAGAATGAGTAAAAGAATGAAATGAACAAATGATTCTTATTGTTTTGTGTCGTATGAACGTAGTAATGTAATCCAATTCCTATTAACCATTACATTCCTTAGTTTGGTATGATGTATTCATGACAAATTAAAATGCATATTATGAAAAAACAATTGTAGTAAAATATAATTACTTAATTATAGATTTATACTATAAACAATTTTATGTGAATCAAATATTTTAGATATACCAAAAAAGTAGATATAAATTATTTTAAATATTTTAGATATACAAAAATATAATTATTTAATGAGGTGATGAATATTCTCAAATCTAATGAGGTCATGAATATATATATATATAAAGAGGTAAATGTTAGAGAGTGTAAGTAAGGGTAGTTATGTCCTGTTTTTTCTCTTTTTGATAACCTCAAACTAAGTGATTGATAATTACGCCCAATTTTGGTGGTAATGAGTATTACCTCAAATGAGGTAATGGGATTACCTAAGGAATGCAATAAAAAATCCATTACTAACTACCAAACCTTGTAATTCAATTAAATGTCATTCCATTCTCATTTATTTGATTTTATTCTGGGCTACCAAAACATACACTAAGTAAAATTAATTCTATCACAAATTTAGTTTTCCCTCAAACTTTTCTTACTTAATTGGGTAAAATGAATACTAAAAAAGAGATTTTTTGTAATACCCGGCCCAAAGTGGGTGATGTGATATGTTTTATATGATTTGATTGGTACTATTCATACCATCAAGATGCATCTTCTTTTCGGTGGCTCAACTCATAAGAACTCCAAAGTTAAACGTGCTTTACTTGGGGTAATTCTGGGATGGGTGACCCACCCGGAAGTGTCCTGGTGAGCACGTGAGTGTGGACAAAAAGGTGCTGGAAAGACCCGTGGTGGTTTGTAAGGCCAGTCCATCAAATCAAATAACGTTCCGACCCGGTGTCCGGGGCGGGGCACTACATTTTTATTTTGATAAAATGGATCTTCGATTAAGGGGTGGAGGAAATATTGATGTCGAAGTGGGAGTTAATTGAATAGCCCGTAAAAAGCCTCTTGTTAGTCATAAGAAGTGATCTGTTATATACGCCGAAACAATAAAGTTTTGGTCTATAATTATGATTTTGCCCCTCTTAATTGGAAGGGTAATGAAAGAGAAAAATTAGTTACGAGGCAAAATTGTCTGATTTGTTTTATACACCAGAATAGTGATCATGTAGTTAAAAATTTATTATTCTGTCCTTTCTATTTGAAAATGTAATAGTTGAAAAAGTTAAGTAGAGGACAAAATAGTTATTTCAACCAGAGTATTTACTATTGTGGTGTGTATAGTGTTGTCCAAAATTGTGTTTTCATACATAAAAATCATTATTTTTGGTGTCTATAGTATTGTTTCGATGATTTTGATTTGAAACCCATTTCATCACCAAAAAAATTGAAACTTTGATTTGAAACTTATTTCATCACCAAAAACAAATTGAAACTCAACTTCTCCTTCGTCTTCAACCAGCATCTCCTACTCCAAATCAAACCCTAATGGGTGTCCCGAAATTCAGGCGGCCGAAAGGAAACCAACCTACAACCAGCTCTAATCTCTACGTCGCCAATTGCGGTCCAGCACTAGACCTCCCCCTCGATCTGATCTCTTCCGTTTTCGCATCGTACGGTGAAATTAAAGGCGTTTATGCAGCCGATGAGACTGGAACACGTGCCATTGTCTCGTTTTGTCTCAAAGCTTCTGCTGAATTAGCTATGGAAGCTTTAAATGGACGAAATTGCCCTCGTCTCAATAACCGCTTCTTGCACATTCGATATTCCGTTGAGTCTCCGGTATTGTGTTTCTGCTAAATCACCTATTTATGCATTGAAACAGTAATTGTAATTGGTGAAATGACTATTTTATCTCTAATTGAAGCTTCCTCAAACACTATACTAAAAAATAGGAGCGTTGTGTATGGGAGGATAAAACTAGTATATTCATTTATTGGTGTAATGGTAGTATTAGTCATATGACAATTTTGGAGGGTGTGGTCACGGGACACAGCTCTAGTGGTAAACAGTTTAGGTGAATATCATCATGCCTTGACTCTTTTGGATCGCGTGGGTTCAAGTCTCTTATGAGGGGTGTGGAAGTGGTTAAAGGGCACTGTCATGTCCCCTCACCATCTGACGCACATCGCGTTATTTACCTCCTTGCGACATCCCGGGCTGAGGGTGACGGGGCCGTTAAAGGTTGCAGTTCAACCTTTTTAAAAATAGGAGGGTGTGTGTATGGGGGGATAAAACTAGTATATTCATTTGTATGTGTAATGGTAATATTAATCATATGACAAATTTGGAGGGTGTGGCCCACATCCAGTTTAGGTGAATAGTATCACGCCTTGTCTCTTTTCCACCCCGTGGGTTCGAGTCTCCTATGAGTGGTGTGGAAGCGGTTACGGGCACTCTCATGTCCTCTTAACATCTAATGCACATCCCGCAATTTACCTCCTCGCGACTCCTCGGGCAAAGGTTGTGGCCCCCGGGCACAACTCTAGTCGTAAAGAGCTTGGTTGAGTAGTATCACACCTTGCCTCTTTTGCACCGCCTAGGTTCGAGTCTTCTATGAGGAGCCAGAATCTGGTGTGGAAGTGGTTAACGGGTACCCTCAAGTCCCCGACCAATGCACATCCCGCGATTTACCTCCTCGCGACTCCCCAAGGGCCGTTAAGGTTGCGGTTCAACCTTTTTAAATATAGGAGGGTGTGTGTATGGGGGCTAAACTGGTATATTCATTTATATGTGTAATGGTAGTATTAATCATAACAAATTTTTAGTATTTATATGCACCATTTTAATTTAGTAGCTCTGTTGAAGTTTTAAATGGGAGCTGATGTTTAATTACCACTGTTCACTCTATTATGTGTTTACTCTTCGGATTTTTTAAGACTTATTTGTTCGATATATTTTTATTGGTATAAATTACTATATCTAATTTGGAACAATTCTCATTTACGTTTTTTGTGATAAATATTGATTATTTATCAACTTTGACCATTAAAAATGAAAATGTATAAATTTTGTATGAAAAAAAAATGGACATAATAAGAGATGAGTAGAAATGTGATTGGTTAGGTAGAGTGTTTGGATGAAAAAGTGAATAGTAGGTAACATATAGTTCGCACAGAAATGTAACAATAATTCGATGCCACTGTAAAAGTATTCATTGTTAGGATTCTCACTTACTTTTGTTTGACACTCTCTACCCTCTGTTACAGTCCGTTAACATCTGGCAGAGAGTGTCTTGTTTTCTTGGTGGAGGGGCATTTCTTGTGTGAACTTTATTTCTGTAGCTGTTGAATTTTAAAGTTTTGATTGATATTACGTCCATTGTTCAGGTTCAAGTCAATGATTCGGTTAATGTATCACTCGGCGCTTCAGATTTG
Organism: Echium plantagineum; assembly: GCA_003412495.2. Lineage (NCBI taxonomy): Eukaryota > Viridiplantae > Streptophyta > Magnoliopsida > Boraginales > Boraginaceae > Echium > Echium plantagineum. Next base: position 24,358,914 of record CM016566.1, on the reverse strand, counting down.
GGCATTCCTGGGCTGTACCTCGTTCCTGATTTTGTTAGTGATGCAGAGGAGAAGGTAACATATGTTCCTTTTTCGTTAGTTGTGCAAACTCAGTTTTGTTTTGGAGTTTCTTTTTTTCTTTTCTTTCTATTTTCACTTTCTCTTCATGTTTTGACATGAAAAATTTAACTTCTTAGGAATTGCTAGAAGCTGTTGATTGTAGGCCTTGGCATTCTCTTGCAAAAAGGCGAGTGCAGCACTATGGGTACGAGTTCTGTTATAATGTGAGTTATTCCTTATTAGCACAAGTTACTTTCTTGGTGAACGATATGATTTGGGTAATTGCTTCAGTGCGTACTCTTCAGAGTCTAATTAGGAGATAATATTTTCTGAGGCCAAAAAGAACCTGTTAATGTTAATCACTCTAATTTTCTCTTTGCGACCCTTGGTTTTAGTAACCTGATAATAAAATATCAATTTAGCATGTTCTTACTTCTTAGATCGGAAAATATTTAATTATTCAGTATTATGAGTTATAAATTTGGAGGACAGTAAATAAGGGTCACCTTTTCGTTTTACTACATCCCATCCCAGTTAGATGTCCAATTAGGTTTAATACTAAACCTTTTTGGGGATTATCCTAAACGGAATTAAGTAAACCGGACTACAAGAGGTCAAACTTTTTTTGTTTGAGTGAATTAGAGTATGTGAGGGAATCATAAAATAATGATCGTCTGGATTTAGTTAAAGTAAGGGCAAATTGGTTCATCTAGGTATTCAATCAGCCTTTGTTTGAGTTCTAGTACTCATGCTAGAGACAAAAAAAACTGTAGTGATGCAATGCACCTTATATTTATTTGAAAAATGAAAAATTCATCTTTGATGGTTATGTCTACGCAAAATTTTGCTACTTTGAACATGAAAAGACAAAAAAAAATTGATTTTCTTCTTCAATTCCATATGCGTAGGTGTTATAACAGACACAAATATGCTATTGCCCTTTTCTTACTTTCTCCTTCAATAAAGTTGAGCGAAAGAATAAAAGGGGCCTCTTGCCAGGATATTGTTTTTTGGCTCCCGGGGGCGACTCCTTGAGGGGAAAGTCGTTCATGCTCATTGTTTGAGGCTTGAGCTTGCTTATACCATATGAAAATTGTTGCATAAAGACACAGGTTTTGTTTGTTAAAGTAGTTGGGTTGGTGGTTTTCATGAAATTTGGAAAGTAAAGCGACTAAGATGTTTTATTCAATTGATTGACTGATTATTGGACAGTATTCAACATACCTTCGATTTTTGCTAAAGCTTTTCTTTAGCCATCATTAGCTAATTATGGTTTAATTTTGGATTTAATAAAGCACATATGTATTGGCTGATAATATTTGACTGCTTTCTGTCGCAGACGAGGAATGTTGACACAAACCAGTACATGGGAGAACTCCCGTCTTTTGTTTCTCCAATACTTGCAAGAGTTGCACTGTTCGAAAATCTTGGTGCAACTGCCAGTCTGGATTTGGATCAACTGACGGTGAGTGTCAAGGCACATCATATGTAATTGGAGTTGAAAACATTAGGAAATTTACACTTGTAGTTTGTATATCTCATCCCCTAAACACCTGCACTACTTCTCTGATTCCGCATAGAAAACTTACACACGATCCTCTTTGTTTTCGCTTTACTAGCGTGCTGAAAATTTTAACAGGTGAATGAGTACCCGTCGGGGGTTGGTCTGTCTCCACATATAGACACACATTCTGCATTTGAGGAGTGTATTTTCAGTCTTTCACTTTCAGGTCCCTGCATTATGGAGTTCAGAAAATACCAAACAGCTGATTGGGTTTCAGAGTCTTCCTTGAGTTCCGAAGGAATGTCCGAGGATTCTGTCAAGGAGTCAAATTTTGTGAGGAGAGCCCTTTATCTTCCTCCTCGGTCAATGCTGTTGTTATCGGGGGAGGCTCGATATGCCTGGCACCACTATATTCCTCATCACAAGGTAGTCTTGCAGCCCTATGCTGTTGACAGTTGCTATATTTAGTTGGAGATATATTAATCAGTGTTGAAGAAGATCCAGAATCAGTATAAGGTGGTAGTTGTCTTAGATTGCCGAGGTTCCTTTGGTAGCTTATAAGTAACTTAGGTTTAAGGTTCTTTAAGAAAAGCCTAAAAAATCTTATTAGCCAAACTCCTTCCAATATTTTGTAGTTATTCTTTTTTCTGCAGTAAACCTATCTGACCTTTTAATTTCATTGTAATGAAAAATGCTTATATACTCCCTCCATCTCGAAAAGATTGTCCAGTTTAATTTGTTTGATGGTTGACTTTCTAAATTTTGAACTCAAATATGTATATACTATGTTTGATAGTAGTGATAAAATCTTTTTTATCAAATGCTAGTATATGTTATGTACTTTGCTACTAATATAATTATTTCTATGCAAATTAAACTTGTCAATTAAAGCTATGAAGGTTGTTAATTTTGATATTTGAAAATCAACTTGACAATCTTTTTCAGATAGAGGGAGTATTATTTTATTTGAACTTATCTCCTCAATGTTCATGTCCGCTGTTTGACAGTTGTAATTTATTGATTTCTACACTTTCTGGAACTTCAATTATATTCATAATCTTTATTTTGCAGGTAGACATCGTACAAGAAAATTTGATTAGGCGGAGTTCTAGGAGAGTATCATTTACCCTACGTACGGTATGTTAGGAGCCTTCTTTCTGATTCTGCTTCAGGGTCTTATCCTAGTTCGCATGCTTTTGTTTTTACGCCTTAATGGTGTTATGCAGCTATAGTTTCTACTGATATGGGATAGGACAGATTAGTTCTGCTAATTGGAGTTACTGTTTTGCCCTTGATATTTTCATTTTAGTGAAGTTTTAACCTTGATGTGACATACCGCATACGATTCCAGTTTGCCTGCAACTGCTAGTAAGGCTTGATAGAAATGGAAGAATATTTGGCAAGGATCCAAAATGCAACTACTTGGTAATATGTAGGATGAAACTGCATTTCACCTCTTTTGGCAGATTTACCCTGCCCACCATACCTTAAAGACTAGTGCCTATTTGGTTGATACTATCGCTCATATATGAATATGTGATTATGTAAATGTGCAAGTTTTCTTCTTCAATGTCCATACAGTTTGCTGTTTTAGTGCCGTTCTCTCCAGTCTTCTTTCTTGTATTATGTATATTTCAACCATGAGATAGGCATGTAAAAGTTATAGTAAAAAAGATTTACGTAGTAACTCCTGCTCTTGATCGAGCGTTTGCAATTGACTAGAAATACAAAAGAGATAATACCAAATGCTATGGTTATCATGAACTTGACCTTCCATGTTCCAGAGCCTCTGGTTCTGTGAAGGTCTATCATGAACAAGTATTTATTGAAACTCATTGAGCTTCAACGAGTCAGTAACGGTCTATTTACCCAATCTCCTCCCATTGCAGGTTAGGAAAGGACCCTGTGATTGTGAATTTCCTGGTTACTGCGACTCTCAGGGTAGGAAGTAGGACGATTAACTTGTTAATCAGAGGGCTCTCATAAACGCTGGTTGGTTTGAGCAATGAATCAAAGGTTCGTTCGAATTATTCACATCAACCTACATTAGCAGTTCGATGTATTTAGTCTATTCTGATACTCTAGTATTAGTTTCGAATCCACAAACTTAAGACTCGAGATAAATATGTGTGTACTACATGGCAAATCAATTTTTCCGAACTATTCAAATTGAGTTGACGTTGAGACTCGAGGAGGATTTGGTTGAACTTGACTATTTTCTCTACGGAGTTCAATTTCAATCTTAGTAATACTGTTATTTAAATTCGTTACAGTGTTAATTTGGCTTGCTACCTGGTACTCGAATCTCCATAGTTGACTGATTTAGCCGGTTATCCGATTTTAAAGAGCAACCCAATGTAATGTTGAATTTACTTGTCGATTAATGTATTGGAATTTTGCCTTCAAGTATTTCGTTAAATAGTGTATGTTTGAATAGTCGCAATAATTTTCAACTTCAAAGTGGGTGTACTGCATATTCATGGTGCTAACATTAATTATGAATGTCATATTAAAGATAATTTGGTATCAACTCATCCCCTAATTCAAGGTTTAGTTAATCAAAATTGAGGTTTTCTTTTTGTCAATCAAAATTTCGTTATTTAAAATTTGGGGGTTCTTTCTGCTCTCCAATTATTTCAATTAGTTGTTCTTATTCAAAATTGCTTACATCTCCATCAGTAACCAAATATGTGCAATTTTGTGATTTGTTATTATCCTTACACTTCTTTTTCTAAATGTGATTGTTCAATATCTTCTAAAAACAATGTACTTAAAAGTAGTAACAATCAGAATCTCCCTTCTATCCTTGGCCCCCGTCCTTCAATTCTCGGACCTCGTTTCTCGATTCTCGGACCCCATCCCTCCATTCCTGCCCCTCGTTCCTCTATTCTCGGACCCCGTCCCTCCTTTATAGGCCCTATCATTTAGTCCTCCATTAAAACATGTTGTTCCGTATCACAAAATGTTGTTGACCAAATTTGCTAGTAACACCATTAGGGGATCAAAAGAGCTAGGGTTGAAGGAGCTTTTCTTTTCTCTACCACCACCAATATTCTCATTAAAAATCGAAAAATCAGTCATAATGAGGCGAACAATAGTAGAAATAAGCAATGGCTTGCTACTAGTAAAGAAGAAAAGGTTTTAGAGATTAACAGTTGTCAAAAGAAACATAGCGAGGAGCCACACGTTGTGGAAAAAATTGTTGAGGACTTCAGCAAAACAGGTGGAAAGAAAAGGAAGCGTCACTGTATGAGTAGTCCAGAAGCTGAATCCAGTCTTCTTGAAGTAGGATCGAAAAGGCATAAACCCGAAAGAAAAAGATGCAAGTAGCCCGAATTTCCGACAACTCTATGAATCCGAAAACCTGCCTGCTGAGCCCTTCAATACTGGTACGCCTTTTAACTTCAAAGATACTTTTTACGGTAATATGAATTCTACGTGTTTTGCTGCTCTTTTTACGGCTTGTTTGTTTGTTGTTTTTGTTTGTTTGTTTAAGAAGGTTTTGGTGGTTGTCCCGACACACAACCCTAACATTGCTCTTAATCTCCTTTCTTGGAATTGTAGAGGACTTGGTCAAGCCTCGACAGTAAAGCTTTTAGATTCCTTCCATTGTATGTATAAACCTGATATTTGCTTCCTCTCGGAAACCCTTCACTCTAAATCTGACTCGGATCGTCTTCTTCGTTCTCTAGGTTACCCTATCTCGGTGGGATTTGACTCGATTTGACTCCAAGTGTGTCCCAATGCGAAAGGTCTTTGTCGGGGTCCCGTTATCAAACGGTACTATCTCAACTTCTTCATGGGGGGCTGCCTTCTTCATGCGAAAGGTCTTTGTCGGTGTTTTCTTTGCTTTTTTGGTGGTCTGCTCCTCGTCCTCTTCTGGAGCATCGTTGATCGCATGAACAGATGATAAATAGCACTTTTGAGCACTTTTCTGTTTCCCGATCATCTCCCCTATTCCTTGCGGTGTAGGAAACTTGAGCTTTAAGTGAACCGGGGACACTATTGCTCTGAACTCTGTTAACGAAGGCCTTCCAATGATTCCGTTGTACGAAGGGTCTTGTAGATCCACAATAGTAAAAGAGACCCGTACGGTAGAAGTGGTTGCCCCCGTGCCGATAGTTACATCTAAATCCGCCACCCTTATAGGATATATCGAGTGTCCTGTGAATCCCGTCAAGGGTGTCCGAATGGGCTGTATAATTGACTTGGGTAGCTGCAACTCATTTAGTGTCCTCTACGTTCGCTATGCTGGCATGATTAGTAACGGGTCATCGGGGGTAATTCGATCCCTTACAACTCCGTATCCTTAAAAGTAATCAGATCCATTTTGGTCGCACGGACTTGATATGAACAGTGTACCTCCCTTCGAGCGTACTTTCTACGTGCGTTCCGTGAGTCACCTCCACCCGACATGCCCCCAGAGATTGTTTCAATCCGTCGTCGGGCCGGGGGAAGGGAACGATCTCTGTCATTGGAGGAGTGGCTGTGTGGCTTCGAGTCACGAACATATGATTTTTGTGTGTATTCACGTAGGTGGCCCCGTTGTATTAGCCTTTCAATTTCTGCTTTGAGGACCTTACACTCATCCGTATCGTGACCGTGCTCGCGATGGTATTCACAGTATTTGTTTTGGTCACGTTTGCCGGGCGCCGTACTCAAATGCTTAGGTTGGGCAGAAGATTCTTCTCTTCTATGACGGTGAAAATCTCGGCAACAGACGTATTATGCGGCGTGCGCTGACCTGGTTTAAGGTCCATTTTAGTAGGGAGTAAGCTTGCTATTTATAACTTTGGCTGTAATTGGCGCCTCGATCCCGTTGTAGGCGTTCCCATAGTTTAGGCTTGGAGAGAGAGCCTCATGATCTTTGGTTAAAACGGTATGACGCAGGTCCTTCTTCTTTCTGTCCGTTTTCTCTCTCGTTTTGAGTTCTTCCATTTCGATGAACTTCTAACGCGGGCCGTCAATGCGTCCTTGGATAAAGTTTTTTTCAAAATTAGGTTCTTTTTCAAAGCGTTGTATCGCAATTCGTGGAAGAAGGCCATATAAGTTGTTTTGGAGTTACATTTAGGGATGTTGAGTAGAAGGTCATTGTAGCGTTTGTGGAAGGCCCGTAGGGATTCATTTGGACCCTGTTCGAGTTCCATCAATGCATTCTCGTCAACTTCCTCACGTATAGCCGCTCCGAATTTGCTGAAAAACGCGGTAGCCGTTGGTCGTAGGTGTTTAAGGACCTTGGCGGGAGCTCCATGTACCAATCGAGGGCCTTGCCTTCGAGACTATTAGCGAAGGCTTTTGCGTAAAAGTTAGGATCATTAGTGGCCATGGTCATTTGGGTGAGGAAACTCTTAAGATGTTTTTGCTGGTCACTGGTTCTGTCGTATTGGGTAAATTGAGGTAAAACGAAACCAGGAGGAGGCACTTTTACCTTGAGGCGGTCAGAAAATGGCATTTGCGTGTGGGCGACCACAACAGGGATGTGAGACGCTGCCATATTGGACACTTGTTGTTTGGGAGCCTCCATTTCCTACAACAATTTTAAGTACGCTGGATCCTGAGGAGGTGCGATGGGTGCAAATTGCACTATAGGGGTCGATGTGTTGGGAGGATGCGTTGCTCCACCTTCGTCAAGATTGATAATTGGCGGTGGGTTTGTTGATTTGGCCGGGGATTGTTGGCGAGCGGTCTCTGCCTCCCGTAGAGCAATGTCGACCCGGCGTTAGCCCTCTCGCTCTAGTTCTGCCCCCAGATTCAAACGAGACATAGCAGAGTCTCTATGGCGGCCAGTGTCAGGGCTTCTATGAGAGCGATGCGGCAAGTTTGTACTATTCCCCACAGACGGTGCCATCGATTTGCCTACATTCTCTTTGCGTCTCTGCGGCTGTGAACCCCTGCGCGAATCTTCCCTTTGCGTCCTTGCGTCCCTATCTGAATGAGATTGCATAGTCGGCGGATCACCCTCCCTTCTCTGATTTAGTTGGCTTCAGAGGTCTTGCGGAGGATCTCGTTGCGTGGTTGCCCTAGTTGTTGTCGGATCATTCATGGGGGTTTTGGAGAGTTGCTTTGATACGCCTGCATTGGAGGTGTTTGTCTTCCTCGGAGTCATGTACCTGAAAGTGTGGCCGGGAGTTGGCCAGAAGCACTCGATGATCAAGTCAGTCAAAAGTGTTTGAGAATATTAGTGTGAGAGGAGTCAATACAAGTTACCTCATATAGTGACCTGAAGGGTCTATTTATAATGAAGTAGTGCCGTTATTCTCGCTCTGTGTGGACGCGTGTCCATTGTTAATTGGTGTTGCCACAAACCCTTGGAGACTGGGCTTGACTACGGATCAGGTCCGTAATCCTTGTGGGCTTACAATCAATTAATATATTCAGAGGTGGGGTCAGGGTCCACATCAATTATATTATTTCTTATCGTCTAATGAGAATTCTTGATCAAATTTTTTAAAGTGTGACCACAACAATCAAAATATACCAATCTTTTAGGACAGAGATAGTATTATTTACATTATTGAGGTTGTTAATTAAAAACGTATGATTCACAAACATTTTTGTACTCAGGTAATGTAACTTCTGGTGATGTCTCGAGTGCTGGAGAATGGCCAGCGTTTTGTCTAGGTGTAACACAGCTTAATAAAGATCAGGAACGAGGAGGGGAATGAGAAGTGGTTGAAGAAACCAAAACCACTGCAAGCCGGCACAGATTATGAGTTCATCTAGTACAAGTCTTAAGTGTATTTATTTTATCACCATTTGTTTAGATGTGTTGGCTACTAGTAATTTTTTCATGTATTGCAACATGTATCATTTTTTGACAATATGATTTATCCTTTACACTATTGCCATTAGTATTGTATATCATCATTTTTTTGAGCAAATTGCTGAAATGGTTCCCGAAAGTGGGTTCAAGTTGTCATTTGGTCATCAAAAGTATAAAAGTTGCAATTCAGTCCACGATATTGGCCAACGGTTGGAGATTGGTCCAAAATTTGACTAAGGCGTTAATTTTTAACGCCCCAATGGTGATTGTAGTTCACTCCTAAACTAATTTTATTATTACCGTTTTAACTTATTAACAACGTTTGTCACTAGGCGCGTCGGCCGTTAACATTGAACATCGTTAAGTTTTAATCCAACCGTTGGCCTATATCGTGGATTGATTTGCAACTTTTTATACTTTCGGGGACCAAAAGACAACCTGAACCCACTTTCGAGGACCATTTCAGCAATTTGCTCCCATTTTTTTGGAAGTCTCGTTATTAGTTACTTTATACTCCTTCCGTCCCTAAATGATTGTCACATTTTGACTTTTCATGGTCAACAAAATAAGAATTGAAACGTAAATATCTCTTATTCTACATGTGAATTTTTTTTTAAAAATTTGATATTTCAAAAATATATATTGAGACGAATCTAACAAGATCCCACAAGACTATATTATTTCTTATTGTTTGATGAAAATTTATATTCAAATTTTAGAGAAAATTGTTAAAATGGTCCCAGTAAATATGTAAGTTGCACTTTGGTCCCGGTTAATATTGGGTCTGCGGAAATGGTCTCTGATATTGATATAAATGGTGCGCTGTAGTCCATAACCGTTACTTTTAGACGGAAAAAGGTTAGTATGGGCAAAAACGTAAGATTCAACACAGTTAAGGATATAAAATGAGATTCTAACTAATATTGAGGCAAAAATCAAAATTAAATCACTATTTGGGTGTGTATAATGGTTCCCACCAGAACCACCCTCCCCCCCCCCCCCACACACACACCACACACACCTATGACATATCCCCACCACCTTACCACTCAGACGGCTATCTCCTCTCCATCTCCATTTTGCATACCTTCTTCATTTTGCCAAGCATCCAAACTTCATAATCTAATTTCAATTTCAACTCCTTTATTTTACGGTATTAATTTCATGATATTTTTTTGTTGTTTTCATCGCCCACGCCCCACACTGAAAGTATTCTTTATTCTACTTCAATTTTGTTGCTAAAAATTGAATCTTTATTGCAATTAATAAGGTTTTGATTCTAACAATTGAGTCTTTTTGGTAGTTAAGTTATTGCAATTGAATGTTATTTACAATTAAGAGTTTGATTATTGAGTTGTTATGCTTAAAATTGGGCGTCTTTTGCAATTAAGTTGTTGGAATTGAATCTGTTTTAGCAATCTCTTCAGTGACTACTATCTGATAGATCATGCATGTAACAGCATGCATGCAAAGTAGTTAATTGTCAGGTTTCCTAGAATATAGGAGTAGTTTTCATAGTTCAAGAAGGCTTTATGCCACTAGGAGTTGTAGTAGTTAGTTATTACATAGTGGTCGCATGTTTCCCTGTTTTCTAGGACATAACTATCACAATCACATGTATATTGACAGTTTGCATTATGAATGAATTAAGCCGATTGTGAACATTCTTGAGCACAAGCAGTTGCAATCTTCTTCCTCAATTGATCTTGTGTATTCTGATTGTTCTAAGGTGCTTTGATTTAACAAATGGTATCAGAGCCCTGTTCGACAACATAAGAGAGAAACATATCCTAAACACAAGCACCAGAAAATTGAGAAAGAATGAGTGATGAGAAATCAAATGTTGTGCCTAAATATGATGGTTACTACGATCATTGGAGTGAACTCATGGAAAACTTTCTTCGGGCAAAATCTTTGTGGGGCATCATTGAGAGGGGAATTGGTGAGCCAATTGATGGAACACTGTTGAGTGAAGCACAAAGACAATTACTGGATGAAGCCAAAACTCATGACTGCCAGGTAAAACACTATCTTTTTCAGGCTATAGATCGAACTGTATTTGATCAGATCTTAGATAGAAGTACCTCTAAGATAATATGGGAAGCCCTGAAAAGAAAATTTGGTGGTAATACTAAAGTGAAGAAGTCAAATCGAAATGCTCTAAGAAGAGAGTTTGAGTTAATGGAAATGAGAAAGGGAGAAACTGTAGATGAGTATTTTTGTAGAATCAACACTGTTGCTAACAAACTGAGAAGCAATGGTGCTGAGGTCAAAGATGACTTATTAGTTGAGAAGGTGTTGAGAACACTAACTGATGAATTCACCTACATAGTGGTGTCCATTGAGGAGTCAAAAGAGATAAAGGACATCAAACTAGATGAATTACAGAGTGATTTGAGTTTACATGAGAAAAAACTCAGGAGATCAGGAAAGGAGGAATCTGATCAAGTACTTCAAGTAGAAGAAAAGAATGTAAGTAAGCCTAGCAGAGGAAGAGGAACTTACAGAGGCAGAAACAGTTCAGGTAGAGGAGGAAGAGAAGTAACAGTAGTTTCAATAAGGCAAATATTGAATGCTATAAATGTCATGAGTATGGACACTTTCAGTATGAGTGTCCAAAGTGGAAGAAAGAAGTACATTATACTGTAGCTACTGAAGAAAATGAGGAGGAATTGTTACTAATGGCAGAAGTTGGGGCAGACTATGCAGTTGCTAAGAACACCTGGTACATTGACTCAGGATGTTCTAATCACATGTGCAGAGATGAGACCTTGTTTGAACAATTGGACAGATCTTTCAGACATTCAGTGAAACTGGGAAATAATGATAAGTTGGAAGTACTGGGCAAAGGGAATGTAAAACTGAAGATTAAGGACAGTGTGTATACAATCAGTGAAGTATACTTTGTTCCCAAACTTAAGAATAATCTCTTAAGTGTTGGACAATTTCAGGACAAAGAACTAACTGTTGTGTTCAACATGGAGTATGCAGCATTCAACATTCAACTAAAGGAGAAATAATCAAAACTACAATGAGTGAGAATAAGATGTTTGCAGTCACTACTTGCAATAGGATCAAAGAGGACAATTGTATGTATACTGTAGATAATGGAGAGGCTATGCTGTGGCACCAGAGAATGGGGCATTTAAACTTTGCTGGCTTGAAGACACTGAAGGAAAAGGAAATGGTGATAGGTCTTCCAAACATTAGTGCAACAGACATTACATGTACTGATTATTTGAGTGGAAAACAAGCAAGACAACCCATTCCAAAGGCAAGTAACTGGAGATCAGAAAAGATACTTGAGCTAATCCATTCTGACATTTGTGGGCCTTTGAATCCTGTTTCAAGTAGGGGAAGGAAATACTTTTTGACCTTCATTGATGACTGTAGCAGAAAAGGCTGGTGTACTTGCTTACAAATAAAGCTGAGGCCTTCAAGTACTTCAAGGAATTCAAGGCTGCTGTTGAAAAGGAGACTGGAGAAATAATCAAAAGCCTGAGAACTGATAGAGGATGGGAGTATATGTCAGCTGAATTCCTGGATTACTGCAAAGATGAAGGCATTAAAAGGCAAATGACTACAGCCTACACTCCACAGTAAAATGGAGTGTCAGAAAGAAGGAACAGAACTTTGCTCAATATGGTGAGATCACTCCTTTCAGCTAAGCAAATGCCAAAGTTTATGTGGGCAGAAGCAGTCATGTGGAGTGTCTATGTACTGAATAGATGCCAACCTTATCTGTCAAAGGGAAAACCACAAGAGGCATGGACAGGAAGGAAGCCAACTGTATCTCATCTCAGAGTTTGGGGAAGCTTGGCATACACACATGTGCCAAAGGTGAATAGAGAAGCTAGACAAAAGGAGCATTACTTGCATCTTTTTGGGAATTAATGAAGGGACCAAAGGCTATAGGTTGTACAATACTGAAATCAAGAAGATCATCTTAAGCAAAGATGTTATATTTGATGAGAAGAGAGCTTGGGACTGGGAGAATGAACATGAAACTCACACCAGAAATGATCTATTCTGTGAAGATGGATTTGATGAGATACATCCTGTAGCACAGCAGCTAACCTCCAGATCAGAATGAAACAATAGAAACTGCAAGTGATCAGCATACTGACTCAACAAGTGAAGGTAGTAGTTCACTTCAAGGAAGAACTACAAGTTCATCATCTACATCACAAGGCAGTTCATCAGTTGAGTCACAGCAAGGCACTCCTCCTGTAAGAAACATCTCAGAGACAGGAGAACTATCAGACAACCAGTGTGGATGGATGAATTTAACTGGAGATGAGATCAGTGAGGATGAGGTGAATATGTGCAACTAGAGGAAGGTGATCCAGTACATTATGAAACTGCAATGAAAGAAAAGAAATGGAGAGATGCAATGGACACTGAGATCAATCAGATCATAGCAAATAACACCTGGACTCTAACATCACTGCCACAGAATAGCAAGAGGATTGGAGTTAGGTGGATTTATAAGACCAAAAGAGATGAAAATGGACAAGTTACTAAGTACAAAGCAAGATTGGTGGCCAAAGGGTATGTGCAGAAAGAAGGGATAGATTATAATAAGTCTATGCTCCTGTTTCAAGAATGGATACAATTAGGTTGATCATTAGCACTGCAGCTCAGAAAGGATGGAAATTATATCACCTAGATGTAA
>CM016566.1:24241705-24345833 GCA_003412495.2 Echium plantagineum | reverse complement strand
TAACTCCTCAGAGTTCTTGTCACTGATATCACCAATCCAACAGTGCCGGTTTGTGATTACAACACAAGCGAACACCTTAATCTAAGTCATGATCCCTTACAAAAGTCGGGTTTCCAAAACAGGATCAGATCTTGGGGGTGGGGTGTGAATCTATCATTGCGAAAGACCATCCAAGAATGTTCGGTTGTATTATCAAAGATTTAGCAAAACAAGCGCGGTAGTTTACTTATGGCTTGAAGTAGCTTGAATCGGTCAGTCCAACACTTCAACTATGAAACAAGTCCTGCATATCAAGAATATCAGCAAGAACACCTGCCGCTGTAGTATCATTACCAGCTCCAGCTCCTTGGATCACCAATGGCTGTTCACTATAGCATCGGCTATATACTTCCAGCTGCAAAATGAAGGCAATCCAATTACTAATCTTGTATTTTATTCGCATAGTAATTCTGCAAGCACAATCGAGGAAAATAACAATAATACGACCGACCATTGAGAGCAAAATGGCAAAAGGTATTGGTGGAAGTAAATATTTTCTTCTTGAAAGAGATCTAACTGGGTGTCAGACATCTTTGATTTAGCAGTACAAAGAATTATTGTTCTTCAGTAAACTAAGAACAAAGAGACCGTGAATAAGGATTCAGGTAATCTAATATGCTAAAAGAACTGTTTTTCGACGTTCATTTTCAGCTGTTAGTTACTTTTTCTCAAAATATTTAAGTAAAAATCATATCACATTCACCACTTATTCAACAAATTGCAAAGGGCAATATTGGAACTTCCTTCTGTTTCACCTTTCGATATTATAATTTCATAAAAGCAAATAAATTGGCAAGATTAACTTTGAGATATTTGGCATTATTTTCTTTATTACGACATAACAATATTTGGCAATTTTGAACTTATACTAGAATATGAGCAAATAAATGATAACATTAAGCAAATCAGAAAGAAAAGAGATGAGTCCCCTAGAAAAGAATAATGTCGATGCTAAATGATTTATCACTTGATTTATATTGAGATTGTAGAGATCAGAGAACCACTCCCTCCCTTCTTGATAAGGAACTACAATTTCTTGTCATTGAACTTGAGATCACCCTATTTGATTGAGTTCCTATCATCGTAGACCTATCGTCGGGGTATGCCCCACGTATGCTGTATTTTCCTTGTGTTCTATATAATCCACTTTTACCTTGGTCAAAAAAAGAAGGAACTACAATTTCTTGAGCAATTTACATGTACTAACGCATTCCCTCTCCATCAAGAAGAGCACTCAATATTTGGATAAACGCTAATGTTTCTCGTGAAATGACGTGCAATTCAAATTGATTTTAAAGATTGTCATTTAGGAATATGAACTTTGTTTGGCAAAAGTGTATTAATTATTGATCACTAAAAGAAAATAAAACTTGACAAGGGAAGGCAATGCTGAATGTTTGGAAAAATATATACCACATTGTCACTTCCTCGAAGCCGTCCTAAAGGAGAATTCCTAGGAACTTCTTGTATCCCAACTTCGCATCTGCCAGTAAATTATATGAGCATTGATATACGAGGAATTAATCACCAAGACAAACCATAATAAGCAACGAGAAACTGTGAATTCCCAATAAAATTTAAAAATACTGCAATCCCATATTAAAGTATCAAATTCCATCTTCAAATAAAGAAGGTCGAGAAACCTACTTGACCTGATGCATGAATTGCGATAGATCTGTACCTGAATATGGATGTACTTTTTGAGAATATGATAAGAGTATAGTATGGTACCTTGCTTCATCAATTAAACAAACATAACGCAATACATTCCCATTTGAAGAAGCCCTTTGAATCCTCTGTTGGATGTCTTTATCCAGCAATGGTAGACCATTTCGCAGAAAATCTTCCACTGACATTACTTCAGGCCCCATTTCTTCAGGGTACAAGCTCTCAATCTGCCACATCCTTTTATCAGAGGTACAGACATAATCTTGATTTTAAGGTAAGTAAAAATTAACTCAATAACACAACTCTAACAACTTGATGAGTACGTGCCTTGATACTGTCCATATTCAGACGACGTCCAAGAAGCCGCGCAAGAATCAGAGCCTGTTTTCATGGCTAAAAATCATCAGCCAGATATTTTAGCATATAGGAATTTTATTTTATAATGTCTCCGTTTGTGTCCTATAAAAATATAGGGAATTATCTGAAAAGATAACCAATAACCCACTTTCTATGGACCAAGCTAAAAACACAAAAAGAATCCACAACATGCAGCAGTTAATATGTCTATAGGAAAGACACCGACTAAAAAAGTAAAGAAATGTGGCAAGAGCAGATAGTAACTATTGGCAGTTGGTACCAAAACTGATTGGCTTGTGACTGAATACAGGCAACTTTCAGATAACCGATATTGTAACAGGTAAAAGCATAAAAAGGTCTTCTATTTATTCGGTTGTTTATTATAGGACTCCTTTTCAGAAATAGATAAGCATTTGCACAAACTATTGTGGATCCTTTTGAAGTTACGACTTCCAGATCAATTTACAAGATTTGATTTAAGGTTACAAAAGTAACATGTTCACAAATCAAATCTAAGAAATCATCTTAAGATGATAAAATTAAATTAAATTGCAACGAATGCTGAAAATCGAATTAACAAGCATGCTTCTAGAGCAGATAACAAAATTCTACAAAAAAACAGCTTCTAGCCAAAAGAAAAAACCACGATAGCAAGTTGATAAAACAAGCATTTAATTGTGATGAATCAAATACCAACAGCCTAAAATGTATTTCTGATACTATGGCAACAAGCAATTGATAATAGTGTAGCTAATTCTGAGATATACAACCTGATGTCGGCATTTTCAATTTAAAAACATGAGGAAAGCATATATATACATGTTACCATACAAAGAGTGTGTAGTTAAACCTTTCTAGCAACATCCATCCCACTGAGATCATCCCTAGGATCTGAAACAGAATTCAACATATAAGAAGAAATACCAAACATTCTGAACGTGCATATTCATAATTTTTGGAAGGGGCAATATTCCAAACACTAAACATTAAGAAAGAGGAAAGAAGAAAATATACATGATATCCACAAAAGAGGGCAAGATACAAGGCTAAAAATAATAGAAAATGATAAAAGAAGGTAGATCTTTTTTCGTTCTTGTACAAAAAAAGAGCTCCTGTAGACATGTCGAAAGGAATGGTCAAACTGTATATTTTATATTTAAGAATACCAGGTTCAGTGTAGCCAAGGCTCTTCGCAGCATTTACAACATGGCTAAACGACTTTCCATCTTCAACTTCACTCATTACATATCCAAGGGTCCCTGTATGAGAGTGCAGATGTGAAATCAGTTTAATCAGATCATGGTACTTCAAATTATAGAATATGCTGCTCAAACTACATAACATAATACCACTCAGACTTCCGATCACACGATATATTGGATCACCGGAAGAAACCAAGCGATTTAAGGATGCTATGACAGGTAGACCAGCACCAACCTACAAGGATGAAAAACTAATTTTAAGAAGTCCTCGTTTTCGTTCCAGGATAACTAAATAAGTTTTTACTTTACATGAAATGTTAGTTTACAAATCTATAACATATACAGGTTATCTTCTATGGGCATTCAATGTAATTCAGCGAGACAATCTGGTGCTATTCATTTCATGTGATTTTGACATGATGGGATCATAACAGATCTTAGTAGGTTCATAAGTTTGTTATATTCTGTAGCCTAAATAAGATTTAATTCAGACTACAGGGAGTCAGATATGAACCCATGTACCCAACAAATCAACAGCAATAAGTAAAGTACAATGCATGCTGATATGGTTGCTATATTTCGTATGGCCAGAAAGTTGACACCTAATAAAACCATTAATCAAAAGAAACAGAACATATGATCTTAAATTCAATTGAATGAGAATAAATACTTTCCTTTCAAATTTGAAGGAAGTAAATGCAATCCTTAAGGCATATATGTAATACAACTTACAGTTGATTCATGCCGAATGTGCCGCTTTTGTGATACTAGCCTGTCATACTCTTCCTGCACAATGGAAGAGTAAAGTAAAACAAGATATAGTAGAGAGGAGGAAATCAATTACTTATCCTCGTAATTTAATCTCAACCAGTTTTTTCCAAAATAATGTGTAATTGGTAAAACGATGTTGGTAGCAAGTGTTACTGTGTAGCATAATCTCAGGTATACCTTCCTCTTTTATGCAATTATAGAAGCAGCATAAACATGTTTAAAGAACTTAGTTTGGGATGATAACCAACCATTGAAGAGGTCAAAGGCTTCTTGTTTGCTAGAACCACGCAACAACCAGAATCAACTGCTTGGTTCAGCACCCCAACAGTCTCAACACTGGCAGAACAATCAACAAAAACCAAACCTGTCAAATAAAATCTTTTTCATGAACTTTGTACATTAAAGTTATTGAAAAGGACAAATGGCACCATCGATCACTCACGTTTACGAGATGTGTACACCAGATATGGTGTATGTACACATCTCGTAAACGTGAGTGATCGATGGTGCCATTTGCCCTATTGAAAATACTATCAATTCAATATATCTTTCACGTAAATGTGTACACCAGATAAAACATATATTATAGTCCAAAGTTAGGCAGTTCAGCTATCAAAAGTCAAAATTTGACAATCTTTGTTTGGATAGGGAACAATAACTACATGAATGTAGGCATGCACCAACCTAGTAAGGTCCTTAAAGAAGTAACGAAGTATATAAATGAAATAACCAAGTATAGCTCATGCGAAACAAATCCAATGTTCACTTGGAGCACCTAGATGAGGTGACCGAAAGCGAGATCAGCAGTCTACCCTCAAATATGCAAATGTGAAAAGATGAGATCAAATATGCATATATCTTATAACCTAGGGAAGTATCGTTCATGAGTGTAATCAGTTCAGCTCCGGAATTCCAATAATAATAAGAGAATCACAATATAATTAAACAGCACGAAACAAACAGAAGCCGGGAATCACAAATGTCATTTTTATGGGAAAAAAAGGTGAGCAAAGAATAAAGAAGACTTGGGACCATTCTAAAAACAACCTGTCGATCTTCCAAGAAGAGCACCAATGTGTGTCATTTTCTGTGTACCTTCAGCTCCCGCAGATAGTTGGCAAGTTCCTACATAATTAATAATTATCAGCATTATGATTAGATCTGTTATAGATCAGAGCTACCTAAACTAGCTCACTTAGAGTCACTTCAAGTAATTCTAGATGGGGGCTTAGCTAAGATGAGTTCGCCCCAATCCTATTTTACTTGTTGTCTCACCAAGCTAACTCAGGGATTCCTATGTATTTATGTTTACATTATACTATAAACAAATCGGGAAGCAGGGATTACGAGGTTGATAGCTAATAATTCACCTTCATAAGATTAAGAACTAAATAATCTATTAAATAATTTTATGTTTTTCCTCAAGTATTTAACTGTTCTCTTGACACCATTATCTAGTAAACCCATTAAGATCATTGATTTGGATTGGCCGCCCCAAGGCGAAGGTGGTTTAAATTGTTTTTGCTGCAGAAACTTTCAGAGAGTAAAGTTACTATGATCCGAGCACGGATAAGCTTGGCTGTTCAGCGCATAGCCAACCCAAATTGGCTCTACATAAATGAATAAAATGGTACAAGCTTTACATATTGCTTACAACTTCTATTTACAGCAATCCGCAAACCGTCTAAGAGGATACAAACTAATTGCAGCAATAGCTCATCATGCCAATAGAAGTCAAAGCTTTTTAAGGTATTAGTCAAACAGGACTATTTCCCACGAAACGAAATTACCAATATTATCAGAAGAAATTTATTAATCCAAGAAAATCCGTTTTACCAAAGTTATGTAGAGTGGCCAATGATGATCCTTCAGACTTGACCTTACAAATTTGGGACAAAAGTTCATCACCCAATTCATCAATGGCAACATCCGGCACCACAATCATGGACTTGCTATCACACACACCCACCACCCTTAATCTTACCCCCTACAACAATGAACAACATTCAAACTACATTAAATTAATAAAAATTTAATAAACTAATAACAGAAAATAAATTCGCACGTCATCCGGAGTCAAACATTTTATATTCTCTCGCTCCAATGTATAACGAATAAATCTAAACGGCTCATTACACTAGCTAGGCATCTTATCAGTAGTGAAACAATAGATTGTCTTTACAATTGACTCTTGGATCAATTCGCAAACATTCCTCCATGTTATCACAGGGTTAATGCTGCCTCCTGCCGCACCTCCCCCACCCCATCCCGCTTCTTCAAAGGCATTAGGACATGATCATGTTAATTCTCTATGCCATTGAGAAATGTAAATGTTCTTTATAAGTAGTACATCGGGTTTGTAATTCACTCTTTGGTCAATTCGAAAATAGACATAAAGATAAGCTTGTGTACTATCCAACCTCCTAATCCCACGGAGCCAGGAGTTTTATTGAGGGCCATGATCATGTTTTTTCGTAAATTAGTGATAAGGTGAGTTTCGAACGTCAACAGCTTCTCTTAACCAAGAAGAGCCTTTTCGACTACACTATTCCATTAACTCACAAAAATAAAAGAAAAAGGGGGTGTGTTAGAAATACCTGATTGGCATGAAGGGATCGAGTAGAGATAATGTGGTGAAGGAGATGGCGGCCAACGCCACCACAACCAATCAGAAGTAATGCTACTTTCTTCATTTAACCTTTTTAGGTTCTCCAAAATCGGTGGTTTCTTTTCTTTTCCTTTTTGATATTCCCCAATCGATGTTTTCGATTCTTAATGCTTAGTATATTTTGCAACTGTTAAAAGATTTTTCAGACGGAGTGAGGGTTTTGGGGTTTGGTTGGCAAACACACCTAATCTGTTATACACACATCCGAATAGTGTTTTTTAGGGGTGTGCACGGTTCGGTTTTCGACAAAAAAAACAACCGAACCGACATCATCGGTTTTACAGCAAACAGAACCGAAATTGGTTCGGTTCTAAACGGTTCGGTTCATATCGGTTCCACGTCGGTTCCGGTTCGTTCTCGGTTCTAGGCCGGTTCTGGGCCTCGTGTTTAAATTTTAGGTCTGTTCGTTCCTAGCTAATATTGTTATTCATTTTGGACTCAAATCTAAATGTGATTAGTATTGTTTTATATCAAATGTAACTCATAATTAAGTTTCAAAGATATGTCTACTCTAAGTTTAACGAGCTACTTTTAAAACTAATTTCAGAATTCATATGCACATTCGTCACACGGTACCACTTTTTAAATATATATATGTATCCATATATTATTAGCTTAAAACAAATTCATTCACCTATTATTATATCATACTAACAATAAACAATGTTGAATCCTCTCGCCAATTATCCTTTATTAAGCTTAATTTTTTCTACATAAAATTAGTAATCGGTTCGGTTTTTATCGGTTCTCCCATAAGTCGAACCGCATCGGTTCGGTTCCCTCAAAGGCGGAACCGAAATCGGTTCGGTTTCGATCGGTTCCAACAAAATCGGTTCTTTTCGGTTCGGCTCGGTTTCGGGTTTCCTCCACACCCCTAGTGTTTTTGCAGGAGTTTAATTCCAATTTCTCCCCCAATTCAAACTTCTTCTTTTTTATATAGATAATGATCAAATAATACAAACACTTTGACAACAAAAGTTTCAATAGATGGAGAACTAGCGAAAAAACATTAAACATGACACAAAATAAAAATAGACAATTAAAACAAATGGTATTGACATCTTTATATGTCTCAAGTTGTCTCCTGACCCAAATACTCCTCAAATTGCTAACAAGAAATGTTAACTCATGAGCGGCGTCGACTTGTGCATAAGCATTGTTTAATTGCATTGGAAAATTATTGTGGTATTCGAAAAATTGAAGAACAAACCGAATAAATAATCTTAAATGACGTGAACAGACGAGAGTATATATCTCGTGGTCGTGTCAAGGAAAATTCAACATTTTTTAAAATTGTTGATCAAGAGAAAACAAATGTTTTAGTATAGATTCTATTAAGACCAACAACTACCACCATTAATTTATTTAAACAATTAGGAAGACACTTGGGGAGTGACCAAATTTCTCGGTTAAGTCTGTCATAACCTATATTAAAAAACAATAAGTCTTGGATCAGTTGTAACTGGTAAGTAATTTTCAATTCACATGGTGTGCTTGGGTTCGAATCCCAGGGCATTCTCTTGGCTTTTCTTAGGCTTAATGTCATCTGATGACCTTTTTGTAACAAGTAGGCATCTAAATTATTTTTTAATTTCCAAATAGACACCTGAACTTTCGTTTTTCACAATTTTTTAAATTTCTCAAATTTTAAAATTTTCGATGAAAGGCAAATCAGTCATATTACACATAAAAACTAAGTCAACTACTTTTAATCTAACCAACCTCAACCTAACCCCCATTTAACCCCACCCCATTAAATATTTAACCCAACTCATTAAAAACATCATCTTCAACCTACACCCCACCCCACCTCAATTCACCTATTCCAAACATTCCATACCCAGTCCCCCCACCTTGCACCATTATAACTCAAATCCATTGCACCATTATAACTCAAATCCTGCACCCTCCCTTTCTCTTAATTTCATATGGGCTGTCCCATGTCCTTATTTTCTCTTGATTTCTAAATCAGATGTACGAATCGTGAGGGGGGGGGAGGTGTTGCAAATCTGAAGGGGTGGGTGGGGGTTGGGATGGGGGAGGTGTTATAGGTCGACCGGGTGGGGGTGGGGATGGGGGGGAGGTGTTGCAGGTTTGAAGGGGTGGGTGGGGGGGTGGGATGGGGGAGATGTTGCAGGTCGACCGGGTGGGGGTGGGGATAGGGGGGAGGTGTTTGGGTGTTGCAGGTCTGAAGGGGTGGGTGGGGTAGGAGGTGGGTCGAGTTTTATTTTTAGTTTTTTTTTATATAATAATAATAATTGTATTTATTTTTAAAAGAGCTCAAAGAGTTCTATCCAATTTTTTTGCTCCTAAAATCTTATTTAGTAATGGCACCTGAACTTTTCTGAAAAAATTTGCATCCAAAAAGTCATATTTTCAATATGACTAACTTGCCCTTGGGTTAAGGAATTTTGAAATGTTTAAAAACTGAGAAATTCAGAAAATTGTGAAAAATGAAAGTTCAGGTGCCTATTTGGGATCCAGGTGCCTACTTGTTTCAAAAAGGTCATTAGGTATCTATTTGGGAATTAAAAAATAGTTCAGATGCCTAGATGAAATTAAACCTTTTTTTATTGTTCTTTTACTCTTCCTTAACTTTTTTGTGGTTGTTTTGATTGTTTTACTCCTTTAAATGTTATCCTATATCATATATTACTAGCTTAATCTCTCATATAGTTATATTGATAGATATTAAATTATAATTCTATAACTTAATTTAAAAGGTTGCATAATTAATTTTTATAAATATTACTTTCACTTTTATTTGATTGAACTTTTCTTATTATTATCTTACAATTTGATTATGTAAAGGATTGCACATTTAAATTTTACTTCTTTTTTCATAATTTTGTTATTTAATGAATTAATAATTTAATTTTACTTTCAACTAACTTCTATGTTATTTAATTTTAAATATTCCTTTTCTATGATTTTATTATTTAAATAATTGCACATTTAATATTAGTTATTAATTCTGTTCATTATGTCTACTTATAAAAATTTGTTGCCTTTCTAAATTATTTTAGTTTGTAATTGTGGAATGACCTAAATAATATTCAATCGTGTTATTTTAATGACTTAATATTATTTTATTTTAGTGACTTTTATTCTATATTTATTATTTTTCTTCACATTGATTAATAGAAATAATTGGATGGGTAAAGTCAACAATTGAATTTAAAAGATGCATACCTCTCTTATCTTTTCAAACAATTGAATTATAATTATATATTGTCTCTAAACGTCTAGTTTGACACATTTAAAAATATACATTATTTGATCATTATTTTTTCATCCTCTTAAAAATTTGTCTATAAAAGATTGGGGACCACCCTGAAAAAATTTCCTGGATCAGCCCCTGCACTTAGCACAAGCATAATCATCGACATGGTTAAAAACTTTATTAGCCTAAGGAATATGAAGGTTATCGCAATTGTTGAGATGATAATGTTGAGGCTCAATCTTGTTTAAATCCTCAACATTCCTCACAAGCAGTTTACTTCTGCTAGGCCAAATCAGCATCTCGATGACATGATCACGAGAATCCCGAGCTTGTTTCCATGATCTGAAAACGTGGTCCCACTTTAGAGCATTGACCCTAACAAAAATGTCGAAATAAATTGCAATCTGATTCAATCCAATGGTCTTAATTGCATTAAAATTGTCTTTGGGTTGGTAATCTTCTGGAAGAGAAAACCATGTTTTGCCATTTCGCCCTCAACATTCTTTATGTCCCGAAGGAAACTCTTGTCTACCAAACTATTGAAATTGATATAGAAAAGAAATAACCAGGTAATTAACTAGTGAATCCAAGTCCCATGACTCCCTTTAGAAGTGTTGAAAAGGATTGTAGTAACTTTTGAGTTATCAAAGTACTGAGAAGAGAAGCTAGTGTTATTCAAAAATCCTTTCGGTATCTTACCAACAACCACACCAACTGCCCAACTTCTAAAATAACTATAGAGATCATGATCAACAAGTATGCCATTGCCAACAGTGGTAAGGCCTCGCATATATTCATCCTTCATATCGCTTAAAATGACAATACTAAAATACATGATAAGATAAAACCCAACCAGTTTAGAATATGAAGCATAAACGAAAACGTTAGGACGTGGATTGGCAATATCAAAAAGCAACATAGTAAGCTCAACCACTTTTTGATTGCAAAGTCGATATAGAACTAATAGTTGAATGACAACATATAGCTCACTCAATGTCAAATCCGCATTAACACCCCTCTGATCTTAATCAACACAAGAATAAAAAAAGCTTAAAACCTTTGAAAGTAACCAAGAGAACCTGTCTTCTAACGCTCACTTTACCCTGAAGAGTACTTTGTAAACTTTTAAGAGGCTCTTCAAATAGTTCTCCGACTTTCGGTGCCACCACAGGAAGATCTAAGCTAGGAGGGGATATTTTATGCCAGCAAAAGACAAAAAAATCAGCTATAAGTTGCTTAGGCAGGTTCCTCGAGCGACATTCCTCATAAATAGATTCTAAAATATCGAGACCTAAATCTCTAACAGTTTCGATTGAAGAGATTAAGTCTTATCTAAAAGAGCCAAACTCCGATCAATAATTTTGTATTTTTTCATCTTAGAGCAACTAAGATCTTTAATAATTTCTGGAGAAATTAACTCATGGTCTACCTATTTTTGCTTGAAAGAAATTGAATTCTCAACAGCAGAATTAGTACAGACATCATTATGTTTAGTACATGTCAAAACATCAATAGAACCCAAATGATCAATCTCCATCATATAGTCAGGAAATGTCTTGCTCCAAAATTCAACAATACTGAAAGTTCGTGATCCACTAAGCGTGTTGTACCACTTGTTAAAGCTACTGGTTTAACAGAAGGTAAAGACAGTAAATAAAATCAACACCGAGAACTTGGTAACCCAGTTCAGTGCACACGCACCTACGTCTGGGGGGAAGCCTACCCAAGGGAACAATTCACTATCAAAAAAGCGGCTTACAAGGAGGGACTTACTAGTATGTCCACATACTCTCTTTCGCCCTAGCTAAGCCTTTTCTATTGGCATCACACTCTCGGTGATTAGGGTTTACACATGATTCAATGTAAGAACAATCCTCAATGTTGTTGAGAGTCAACAACTGTACATTTAGTATAGAAGCTTAATGAATAAAATGCTTCTATACACAATATGGCCTAGACAATATAACACAAGTGCTTCAAAGCTTTTTGTGTGAAAGTGAATAAAATGTGTGGAGAGATATCTTTTAGTGTAGTATCATGCTCCTTTTACACTAGGCCTTCAGTCCTTCATATTGATTCAGTTAACCTTGATTAAATGCATCATGATTAACAAAGACGGAATTAATGCTCCCTCTTTATTTGGACAAAGACCGTACTAATGATCCTTCTTTATTTGGACTAAGACCGCATTAACGCTCCTTCTTTATTTGGTCTTCAGCCGCGATTATGTCCATAGCATAAATCTCTCCTATCAGCAATAATAACATTTGACTCTTCTAGAAGGAGATCATTTGATTAATCACGTGGCACAATGCTCCATTGATTTAGCGTCTTTAATGCATTGTTGCTAACACTTGGTATAGTGAAAAACTTCATCCAACACATGTACCAACAAATACCATTATAAAAACAAAATTCTTGAGCATTCTTGGGAATAATTGTAAAACAAATTGGTTGAACCTTGAGAAATGGGGTTGCAGCAAATCGAAATGGAAGGTCTGCGAAATCGCCTGAAAGGAGTTCGCCTAGTAGAAGAAGATTTATGAGAACTAATTTGAGTCAACAATTTTGACTTTGGGGTGATTAGGGTTTTCGAAATTCCTAATTTTCCCCAATTTTCATTTTTGTGGAATACTTTTTTTGTTGAAAGAAAGTGGAAAAATGCTTGAATGGAAGACAATTTCTTCGGAATCAGAGCAAGATGGAGGAGTTTTTCTCCGCCGACTACCGTATTTGGATGAGAAAGGGTAATTTTCATCGGTTTTCCTTTTTCTTGAGAAAATCGTTGGAGAGAGCATTCTCCTTTTAGACTTTTTTGTCTGCCCCCAACTCAAACTTATGCAAACATTAAACTTACAAATAGGGGAGGCAAATTGTCTTTTCGTTAAAAAATATTAACTGTATTAGTGTGTATAACAGATTAGGATTTGGACCTTTTATTCGACTTGCCAAAGATACATCCCTATAACGGCAACTTGAGTTGTTACACGCACCATAATAGTGCTGCTAGTTTATCCTTTTTTGTAAGGTTTTTTTTATAATTGACATGTATATAGTTTCCTTCTTTTTTTCGTTGGTAGTGGTTGGAACGGATGAAGATATTTGTAATACCCGTCCCAGAGTGGGCGATGTGATATGTTTGATATGATTTGATTGGTACTACTCATACCATCAAGATGCATCTTCTTTTCGGTAGCCAACTCAGAAGAACTCCAAAGTTAAGCGTGCTTGACCTGGGTAATTCTAGGATGGGTGACCCACTGGGAAGTGTCCCGGTGAGCACGTGAGTGAGAACAAAACGTGCTGGAGAGACCCATTGTAGTTTGTGAGGCCAGTTCATTAAATCAAATAACGTTCTGACCCGGTTTCGGGGGCGGGGCGTTACAAATGGTATCAGAGCGGGGCCGTCCGAAATGTGAGATCTAAGTGCTATGCGGCGCAAAGTGCTACGTTGAGGACGGGAGTGATCTCTTGAGGCCGTATGAGCTACCTCTAGAGTCTCACACGGATGGTACGGTCCTGGACATGGATGTGGATGTGGATGTGGAATTGTGGATGGGCTCAACGAGGACGTTAAGTGTTTAAGTGGAGGAGATTGTAATACCCGGGCCAGAGTGGGCGATGTGATATGTTTGATATGATTTGATTGGTACTACTCATACCATCAAGATGCATCTTCTTTTCGGTAGTCCAACTCAGAAGAACTCCAAAGTTAAGTGTGCTTAACCTGGGGTAATTCTAGGATGGGTGACCCACTGGGAAGTGTCCCGGTGAGGACAAAACGTGCTGGAGAGACCCGTGGTGGTTTGTTAGGCCAGTTCATCAAATCAAATAACTTTCCGACCCGGTTTCGGGGGCGGGGCGTTACAATATTGTTGGTAATTTTCAAAACGATGGTAAGTGTGTTTGTGGACCATATTATTTTCTTGTATAATTGATTTCTTGTTGTGATTCTGATGTTTTTTGTGATGTCTATTATGTTTTTCTTGTAGATTGTGAGAATTAACTTTGTACCTATAGATAACAAAACCATTAGTCAGTATTCAATTGTATTCTAATCAATACAATAAAATCATTTGACGTTGTTGTATTGTGATTTAATCAATACAACAAAACCATTGAACATTATCCAATTGTATTTCAACCAATACAACAAAACCATTAGACTCTACTATATTGTAGTCTAATAAGTACAATAAAATCATTGGACACTTATCTATTGTATTCTAATCAATACAACAAAACCATTGAACATTATCCAATTGTATTTCAACCAATACAACAAAACCATTAGACTCTACTATATTGTAGTCTAATAAGTACAATAAAATCATTGGACACTTATCTATTGTATTCTAAACAATACAACAAAACCATTAGATAATATTTTATTTATCCACTTAATACAACAAAAATATTGGACAAAATCCAATCATATTCTAATCAAGACAACAAAACATTGGGCACTATTCTATTGTATTCAAATCAATTTAACAAAATCGTTGGACATTGTATATTGTATTCAAATCAGTACAACGAAACCATTTGCCACTATTCCATTGTATTATAATCAATACAACAAATCATTAGACTCTGCTATATTGTATATTAATTAATACAATAAAATTATTGGACACTGTTCTATTGTATTCTAATCAATACACCAAAACCATTGGACAATATTCACTTGTATTTTAATCAATAGAAAAAATTATTCGCCACTAATGTAATTTTACTTTTAATTTTGATATAATACTTCAAAAGTTCAATTTATTATGAATTAATCGAATAGTCTAGTGGAAAAGGCTCTCGCTAGTGACTAGAAGGTCGTGGGTTCGAAACTCACACCATCGCTAATTTATGAGGAAAAAAACTTCAATTTATTACAAATAAAAAATCTAAATACTTCAATCAATCAATATATTTTGCATATAATTGGACTTTTAGCCCCATGTATATATCAATAATTGTTATATTTGAAGGGGAAAAAATATCTTCTTCAACTCTTGCGATTTTATTTTTAAAAACCTCTATTTTTTTAGAACTAATAACTAATTAATATATTATGAAAAAATAGAGGGAGATTTTGTGGAAATTTTCTTGCAGAATGTGAAAGATTTTAATTTTGTGGTTTAGTAAAATTAGTCCTAATTAATGTAGGAGAGAGTGGTTGAAGTTTCCATATTAAAAAAATAAAAGACAAAATTACAATTATACCCAGAATTAGCATGATGCTAACTATTTTGAGTTAGCATATAAGTATAACTCCCGAATCGAACTTCGAGTATAACTTTTTCGAACCGAATGTGTCGAGCTTGTTCGAATCCGTAGATTCATTCTCAAACATAATCCTTGTTCGAATCCGTAGAGTCATTCTCAGGCATAATCCTTTCAACAATAGCCTTAAAAATAGACTTTTGATTTTTACACTCCAATTATTTATAACCACACTCCAAATTCTCACTTTTACCCTTCATTTTGCTTTTCAAAAAAGTTGCATAGGAAAATGTATTGAGAATAATTAAGGATATAAAAGTAATTAAGCACCAAAAGTGGAGTGTGATTCTCATTTGATGGAGTGTAAAAATCAAAGGCCTAAAAATAAATATATCATAATATTCTCAAAATATTGTTCACGATATTATGCATAATTATAAAACTTGAATTAAATGATGAGACAAGAGTAGTTGATCCATGACCAAAATTCAATGATATGATACACACTCAACCACCCACCGATCACTTCATACAAGTTCGTTCCCATTGGTTGGTATTAGGTGAAACCCAAATTAATTTTCGAGCTGCCAAAAGTTTGCCACACCTTACTCCAAAAAGGGTAGTGTATGCATACAGAAATTACAATTTTGCCCCCATTTGATTTCTTCATTCACTATACTAACAAATAGAAAAGGATAAAATAGTAATTTCACGTTTAAAGTTCACTATTCTAATGTGTGTATATAAGATCATGCTCCAAAAATAATGCAACTCTCTCATTCTACATATACACTAACATATTCCAACTTTCTTCATAAAATTCCGTGTAATATTTCCTTACCCTCTCAAACTTATTGTAACAAAAAATACAATGGCTCTCAAGAATCAAGAAAGCTGGCCCGTCATCAGTATTATCATTGCAGCGACAATACTGATGACGATTGCGCTTCCAGTGGAAGCGCAGTCACCAGCATCTGCGCCGATGCCAGACGTGGATCCGTGTATGACAGCATTGTTTAACATGAGTGATTGTTTGAGCTATGTGACATCAGGAAGTAATGAAACAAAGCCAGACAAAGCTTGCTGCCCTGAGCTAGCTGGGCTTGTTGATAATAACCCCATTTGCTTGTGTCAACTGCTTGGTCAACCAGACAAGCTTGGGATTAGTATTGATGTAAACAAAGCCCTCCAGCTTCCTTCTGTCTGCAAAGTGGACACTCCACCTGTTAGCACTTGTGCAGGTAAACTATCAAAATTAGTTTCACCATAATATTATTTTAAGCATCAACCATCATGCATGTTTACGTTTGAACATTGGGACGGCGTGTACTTTAGTACGTCCAGAAAATTATATGTTGTAGATCAGTCTCGAAATCGGTCGGGCAACACTATAAACACACCAGAATAATGTTTTTTTCTTGTGTGTGAAATGACTATTTTACCCCAGATTAACTATCGCTCTTATTATAATTACAAATAGGGGGCAGAATAGTGTGTTTGGGGTGTGTGTATAATAGATCAGGAGTCGGAAGTGGGTCATGCGTTAAAAGTATAATCTCTGAAAGTGATAAATGTTACACATTCGTTCATATTTGTTTGAGATTGTAATGCAACATTTTGTCATTTTCCGAGACCATATTCCAATACATGTGTCAATTTTAGAAACTAATCTATAACATTGTAAATATTTAGATTAAAGTGCAAATTTGTTTCATGATCTCAGATCAAATCAATAATTAACTCATCGTTCGCTCAAGGTATAAAATCAATCAATTTTTATTATACCATGTATTTGTTAACTACATTTTCATTTCTATTTCCATGAAATGTGGGAATTGCTTATATTTAGAAGTTATTAGCATGTTAGCATGAATAAAGAGAGGTGTTCGTAGTTGTTCCTTCAAATTTTAGGGAGTAATTATTCATATTATATTCATATAATGATGTAATGTGATGTAACATATTATTCTATTTTTAAGATTTGAAAAACTAACAACAATGCATCATCATATCATTCCTATAATGATATATTTTGATGTTATTTAACTGAGGTAATTGTTAATTTAATCGAGATGGCGGGAGTGTGGGACGAAGTTATATTTTAGTCCGACATAGTTATGTTTTTGCAGATTTATCCTTGAAGGTAGATTATATTAAATAATATATTTGATAAATAATATATTAAATAAGAGTATATATAATCTTTCTAATGAATTTTATTTTTAACATAATAATTTACTTAATTGAAAAAAAAAAAAAACAACGTTGAAGGAGTGGAGGAAGTAATAAATCAGTTGCCAATCAATACCACCCAGCTCACTTTTAGTTAGCAGTCAATATCAGTGGTGGAGTATACTCAACTACCATCCATAATTCCATATCAATGATAATATTATGATACGGTCTGGGCTAGCCAAGTGCCAAGTGATGGGGTGGAGATATTATTTCCGATATTACAGATTTGAATTTGGATGAAGATAAATAATTATTGAAATATTGTAGGATTGTTTTTGATTTCGTATTTGGTGATTCTTTTTTTTGTAAGACTACTATGAAGATACGTTAATTAATTTATTACTCGTCTCATTAAAAACTTCCGAAATTTGAACTTCTTAAAAAAATATTGGTAATAAATTCCCTTCTCATTAACAGAAGAAATTGGCTGGCAGCAATCAAGAACCAAGCCACATGACCTTTAATTTATTACAACGACCCAAACTTAATACTTACTTTCAAAACATCCTTTGATCTTTGAATTTTTATGATCGTAAATTTTAAATTTTAATTTTGAATAGTAAGAAAAATAAATATTTTAAAATAGAAAATTAAGATTAAAAACATAAGTAATAATAAAGAGAAAGTGAATTAAACTGGGTTCGAACTACTACTATTTCCTCCATTTTTGAAGGACCATTTATTTTTGTATAAAGTTTTAAGTAAAATTTAAATTCATTCCATAAATATAAATATTCATCTATTTTCTCAGATGTAAAAAGAGATTTCTATTTTGAAAAAATGATCCTTAACTAAGGGAGGAAGGAAGTAAGATATTAAAACTATTTGATTTTAAAATTTAAAAGTCAATCATGAAAATTCAAACCATGAAATAATTTTTCAGAGACTGAGGAAGAATGTTTTATGAATGGGGCAATGAGTCCCCAAGTCATAGAGCCGATGTTATATAACTCAACTCATAAAGAATTAAAATATTAAGTATTAACAGTCTCATTTCTTTAAATAATATGAATTCGTTTTTTATAAGGGGCGAATCGTGTGTTGATGAAGTAATTAAAAGAATGGCTTATGGCTCTAATCTCCTGATCAAGTTATGCAAATCCAGCAATATAGATAAAAATACGTAAAAATCATTAGTATAGTAATTTTATTCATTTATATATATATAGGTGCAGTGATAAACTAACTCAAGAGCAATAAATATATGGATAATGACTTCCAACTACTAATATTGAAGTCTCTTTAATACTCAATCACGAGGAGTGCCTGTTCCAATTTAAATGCGTTTATTGGAGTGGCTAATTACCACATTTGTACGAGTCTCCTTCGCACACCCTATAAATTTAATTATGTTTTTATATTTCATAATTTTAAAAAATATTAAGTTTTAGATTTTATACAGATAGATATTTTTGGGATACAAACATATACTTGTCTAGTCACGGGCAAAACTAAAATCAAAATAGAGGAAACAATTTAAATAATAAAATAAAATAGAAAAAGTCAAAATTTATAAAGTAACATTTGAATTGACAAAAAATTTAAAAGTTAGTTGAAATTTAAAGTCTTCGAACTCGTTCCTAAAAGAAGGCTTTAATCAACTCAAATAATAACCTCCATAAATTTTTAACAGACTACGTGTTACATATTATCAAATATTTTTTATATTTTTTATCGTATACATCAAATATCGAAATCGATCGTCACAAAAAGAGAGAAAGGGAGTACTAATGTTGTATGTGTTCTTATACAGCTATAGGCATCCCTGTTGCTGCTCCAACAACTACCCCCACATCATCATCACCTGGAGATGCAATGGGCAGCCCCCCACTTTCATCACCCTTAGGTAACAACAAAAAATTATTTAATTGTGATAAAAGACGAACTTTAGTCCCTTAAATAGTTGAAACACCTACTGTGATTTATCTATTTCGTGTATTGTAAAATAGGGTATCCACAATTTTTATTTTACCCTTCTATGGAGCGTAAATCTAAAATTTGTAAAATAATTATTTTCCCTCCCTTCCATTCGACCATATTTCCTACTCGTTTCAATCTGGAATCACGTTGGGAAAATGTTATTGAAAATTAATCAAATGTGACAAGTTTAGAGATAATTACAAATGTAATAATTTTTTAGGAGCGGAGAAAGTATCTTTCAATATTTTTTAGTAACAAAAGGAAGTTCAAGTAATATTTCACAAATGTTTATATGCATATTTAGGCGAAATAGCTCCAGGGGAGGCAGCAGCAAGCCCACCTTCAACTGGTGAAAACAGTGCAAATAGTGGTTCAAGCATAGCAATCACAAGCCTCCAATGCTTTGTTGGCTTTGCCATTATGCTATTCTCAAATTTATTCGGATAGATTTTGTCGAAAAAGGATGAAACCTATCATCCTAACGCACCATCATCCTAACGTCCCACGCATTGTGATAGATTATATTTTATGTACTACTAAATTTTCATTGATGATTTTTTAGGTGTGAAATATTTATTATCATGGCAGAACTATTGATCTCACCCCCTACTTTGTATTTGTATCATTCGAATTTCTCTGGACACAACCAATAATAATCCTTGTTTTATAGTATTATTATTTAAAGCAAATGACTTACTGATCACTAACGTTTGTTAAAATCACTAATCAATCATCCTAGTATAACTTTGTATACTTACAATCACTAATGTTGATTATTATGTATACTTTGGGTTACTCACTACTACAAAATGTCACTTAGACGACACCCACTTAGACAACCCTTGAGAAAAGGGGTCGTCTAAGTGGCACTTGGACGACACTCCCGCGTGGTGTCGTCCAAGTGAGAACTTAGACGACCCCATGTGGTGTCGTCTAAGTTACTTTGAAATTAAAAAAGAAAAAGAAAAAATTGTAGCACTTGGACGACCCCTCGCGGGAGGGTCGTCCAAGTTGATTAAATAATAAATAAAAAAAAACAAATTGTACCACTTGGACGACACCTCGCGGGAGGGTCGTCCAAGTGATTAAATAATTAAAAAAAAAGGAAATTGGCATCACCACCTAAACTCATACGACTCTGTATGTTTATCACAGAGTACAACCAATTGCAACCAGACATTAAAACCCCAACCCCCAAACCCCAACGGCGACCACCCACAACCACCCCCAAATCCGCGGCGACGCCACGCACTCCAGGGCTCAGGCTATCTCCCTCAATTCCACAGCTCCAACCTTGACCCAAGTATGTTTTTTTTTATGTAAATAATAATATTTTAATTTGTTATTTGAATTTGAATTTGAATTATTTGTCAATTAAAATCAGAAAATAGCATCTATTACATTAAGTATATTAGATTAGTTTGTATTTATTAGTTCTTGTAATTAACGATATAGAATTTTATGTTTAATGTTGTTTTGTAATTTCTGAAATTCTATGTATAGTTTTACAAAAATAAGTGCAATGTGATTGAGCACGTGGGAAAGACAAAGATCTATTTCTTGGCGAATTGAGCACGTCTTATCTCTCTGCAGCTCCAGGAAATGTAAGTAGTTAGTATTGGGACATTAACTATTGCAGTATTACTTTTCAAACAATCTATTTGTGCCGAGCAATGAGGCTAGCTGATAGGATTTATTTTCAAATTCAGTGCATCTTTATTTGAATCTGTTGGCTTTCATCACTATAATTGCACTGGATTACTTAAGGTTACTAGTATGCAGGGTATTTCTGGGGACGGGATAAATTTTTTTATATGTAATAAATTCACATTTGTATTCCTCACAGGCTGGTTATATTCACGAATATGCTTACAATTTTTTTTGAGATTTGACTTATTTGGAATCTGATTTGTGAGTATTATTTTCTACAGACCTCATTCTTCTTCTTTTGATGGCCAATGTTTTGAAAAGAATCTTTTGATTGCTGCTCACATGACATCTCCTTTTGATTCCTTTTTTAATCTATAACAGGCAGAACTCATAGTTGATGCTTCTGTTGTAAGGACTGGCAGAAACTTAACAGTGGTATCAGTTGAGTTCCGACTATGCAAAACAAAGAAGTTGATTTATACATCTCGTGCAACAATCTTTAACATGCCTGTTGCAAGTTTGTAAAGGTGTCATTTTTATGACCGGTAAGTGGCTCTCTCTGTTAACACGCCTCGCCATTTTGTTCAAATTTGTTAGACTTGATTAATAGAGAATCAACTCTAAGAAGGATCATGCATTTCTGAGATCTGTCATACTTCTTCAGTTGCTCATACATTGTAATGTGACTTGATTTGCTCTAATCATACAACAAATATCACATGTTTCCTGATCAATATAAGAATAACTGTTTAAATAAGAGTAGATGTGTTCACATCTAAGGTTCTCCAGGATCTATTTCTTTCAGATAGGTGTTAGATATTAATTACTATTTTCTGGTTGACATTTTAATTCATTCAGAAGCTTTTGTGCAATTCGGCTTTCTGATAATTAGATGACATTTTAACTCCTTATAGGTGGCGTGAGTTAAAATGTTATTTTTCATAAGTTGAAACTATTGTTATTTTTCATAACAATTGATATTGATTTTATTGTCTATCAGGTGAAAAATCATGAAGAATCGATGTGGATGAAAAGAAGATGTTAAATTTTTCCTAGTATTTTATGTAATTTTGTAGTGTTTAAATTATTTTGATGTAAAGTTACTTATTTTATTATAAGTTAAGGATACTTTAGTTTCTATTTGTAGTTTGTGTAATTGTTAGATAGGAATAATAAATATTGTAACCAACACAAATATAATTTGTTTCATTAAATATGATTTTTGAATTATTATTATATTTTTATATATGGTTCTTAAGCATTATATTAATTAATAAAATATTTTTAAGTAAATACATAAATATGGAGAAATTAAAAAAAAAACTAAAAAATATAACTGTAATTCTGGTTAAATATCATACTATTCAAAAAGAAAAAAAAAATTCACTTGGACAACCCTTGTCAAGGGTCGTCCAAGTGAGCACTTGGCCAACCCTTGTCAAGGGTCGTCTAAGTGCTCACTTGGCCGACCCCCCCGTGTGAGGTCGTCCAAGTGGCTCACTTGGCCGACCCCCCCGCGTGAGGTCGTCCAAGTGAGTTCCACTTGGCCGACCCCTCTAATCCCAACCCTTAAATGTGTCGTCTAAGTGACTTTTCTGGGGTTGGCCAAGTGATATTTTGTAGTAGTGACTCACGTTCTTTTTATGTACAAACGCACGAATTTTTGACATTTTAAATATTTTATTAGGGTATTTTTGTCTATCTCCGATAAATTTGAAATTAAGCTCAACCAAAACTCATCTCTTTCAACTGTATGCTCGTTATGTTCAGCTAAACTCATGATTCCATGTTGAAAACTATGAGTTTAGTTGAAGATAATGAGCACATAGCTGAAAAAGATGAGTTTTAGTTGAGATTAATGAGAAATTTATTGGAGACCTAAAGTATACATAATACTCAACATTAATGATCCAACGTATATAATGTCATACTAGGGTGATCGCTAGGGTCTTTTAGCAAATGTTAGTGATCAACGAAGTCATTTGCTCTACAAATTACCTTGATCCCAAAAAACTTGCAATGTTTGATTTTTTATTGCGATGTTTGATTATACAATTCATGGTTCCATGAACAATTGCAAAACTTATGATGGCTAATTTCTTAGAGGTCTGTGTAAACTAGGAAGCTTCAAATCAAAGTTTGTGAGAGTTCTTGGATGGTAAGCGGGCGAGAGATCGCCGAAAGGGGGTGGCCGGACCACACCGAGTCAGCGAGTAAGGCGTTGACAACTTGTGTTGGGTTGTACAAGTCCCACCAAACGTGTGCTGAAGCTTCATAGCATGCCATGTCTGTGGAGAGGCAACCATTCATCCCTCCAAATTTTCCTATCCCACAGCAGGCGTTTTTCGCATCCTCAAATCCTGCATATATATAGCAATGCTAATTGTTATTTTACACTTACATCCCATATTTGTTATCCGCAATACTGTTTGAAGGTCCGGGGCTGGGGATGGGGCGTTGGACTAAATTCGAACAAACTAAATGACGGAAAAAAACAAGGTATTTTGGGTGATTGGCATTTTTTGGAGCAAATTTTTAACTTGGAGCACCCTTCTATTTCTTCTGCGAAATACTAGCACCCATCCCCATAAAATGTCTATTTTACCCTTACTTTCTTCACCTTATCTTCTTTCTTCGTCACGTCTTAATCATCCCACCCCCACCACCAGTCACCACCATCACCTACCACTTAACAATCACCACCAATAACCCACCCTACCTCCATCCCACCCCCAAATTCGAAACCTCATCCCCATCTCACTTTCCAAATTCGAAACCCTACCCCTGCCCCAATTTGAAACCCCTCATACCTTCTTTTGAAATCGAAAATCAACATGGAAGAAGGGGGTCACTTTTTTCATTGGGGTGAGAGTGAGAATTACAGTTTTTTTAAGGTGGGGTGGGGGAGCTCGTTTTTATGGAGTGAGAGAGGGGGAGGGGCGAACCATTTTGCAAAGAGGGGGTGGGCGAGCTCGTTTTTGCAGGAGGGGGCTGCATCGGCGGGGTGGGGGTGGTAAGGGGAGAGGGATTTTGGTTGGTGGTGGTGGTATTGTAAAGAAAAAGAAGAAGAAGAAGAAGAAAAAGGCTGGGAAGAAGAAGAAGAAGAGAAAAAGGCTGGAAAGAAGAAGAAGAAGAAGAGAAAAAAGCTGAGAAGAAGAACATGAGGAAGTAGTAGATGG
The DNA here is from genome assembly GCA_003412495.2 of Echium plantagineum. NCBI lineage: Eukaryota > Viridiplantae > Streptophyta > Magnoliopsida > Boraginales > Boraginaceae > Echium > Echium plantagineum. Next base: position 24,321,704 of record CM016566.1, on the reverse strand, counting down.
GAAAAAGGAAGACGAGGAAGAAGTAGATGGGAAGTGGCAGTGGTTTAGAGTAGAGGGGAAAGAAGAAGGAAAAGGGTAAGAAAGAAATTTGTTTAAGTTCAGGAGTAAATTAGTCAATTCGTAGGAGGAGGGTGCTAGTGTTTTATAAAAATTATAGTATGGTGCTCCAAGTTAAAAATTTGCTTCAAAAAATGCAAATCTCCCAAAATTCCGGAAAAACACATACCGTGATTTTTGGGATTTGTGATGAACTCCATCATTGCTCTGTAGACATCACAGAAGACGATATGAGCACCGGGTAACTCAGCATTCAGGTCCACAATCTTTTCCTCCAGCCTTGTGTTATACTCGAGCACTAGCCTATTCACCTTATCGACACAACCAGTTCCCTCGCCTTCGGTCGAATTAAACCAATAGCGCACATGTGGAGAACAACCTAGAGGCAATACGCCTACGCATACAATCCTCCGAACATTAGCACCGTACAGATTTCTAATAGCATTCGTCATTTGATGGAACAAAATGTATGTGAACTTCTCATCACTATAATCTAAGCCATTGCTACTATCTTTTGAGTTCTGAAGAACATAGTTGATATAGTCATCTTTACCAAATGATAGGTAGAAAACGGAGGATTTAACAAAGCGTTCGGTTGTCTCCTCCCCGAGCTCTAGCTGTAACAACTGAATTGTCTCGAATGCCTGGCGGAGTTGCTGGCTGAGGGACTGGTGGCTGTTGCTGCCAGAGTACATTATTGTTGCCAGGGCCGCTCCAAAGTTCACGCCATTAATCAGCCCATCGAGTGATCCATTCCGAGTGTAGAAAGGCGGGGTATATGGCAAGTTCATCTTCTCAGCTGCAAATCATTCAACAACCCTTATATATATATAAAACAATTTAACGTGATAAACTATACCATACATTATTCGAAAAGCCAATGATATTTTTCCCTGTTTCATAGTAGAGGCTGTACTGTACCCATACTCTGTTAAGATCACCGCGTGTTCTGTTCATTTCATTTTAAAATTCACTGTTACGAATAAACGAATGTGTGCCATAATGTTAACGACGGAGGATAACACGTACAGAAGTGTAACAGATGATGTATTCTCGAACGATACCTAAGAGATGAGGGAGAAGCTTCCCATCAGAACTATTGCATGGATGTAATGAGAGGTTCTCATGTATGAGAGGGTAGAGTGGAGTGTTATCTCCACAGTCTACAGAGGAATCTCCAAGCACAAACATAGCTGTCACAGAACTCCATGAAGAAGCATTCGACATATCGATTTTCTTCTGCATACCAAGATGCCCTTCAGCTCCATTGAGAAATTTTGCAATCAAGAAAGCTAAAAATAGTTGCACAAAGATTTGGGTCTTCATTGATTATTGAAACAAAATACTTCTGCTAACTTTTGGCATGATTTTTTTTTCTATAAATGAGGTAGGAATAGGATGAACACATCTTTTGTTATTGTTTCATATTGGGTGTTTTTTCTTGTCAGTTAGAGCATGAATAAATTGCCTCCCATAATAACACTTGACTATATTTACATGTACTATTGGAGATGAAATAAATCGAACGCACGTCCCATATATTCGTTAAGGACAAATTTGATTATATTTACATGTAATATTGGAGATGAAATAACCATAGTTTTCTTCTTTGGTTTTCCTTCATAGTAACTATGACTTAATACCCAAAATATGACTTTTAGAGCTATATCAAACAGAGGGAACAACAAAAGTCGCGGCCACATTTATTTGCAAGACACTTTTTTTGACGACAATTAAATATTGTTGTTTTTATGTATTTTGTCATCTAATAAGGTGTCACATTATATTCATTTGCATGAAACCAAGTTTGTTGTCATGCTTTGAATAATCATGCAAAAGACTTGACAAGTGTCAGGGGCGGATCCAGAAAATTTTATCAGGGTGATCCCCAATCTCTTATAATTCATAACTTATCAGGGGCGGATCCAGGAAATTTTTTCAGGCTGGTCCCCAATATTTTATAGACTAATTTTTAAGAGGGCGAAAAAACAATTATCGAATAACCTATATTTTTAAATGTGTCAAACTAAATATTTAGGGAAAATATATAATTATAATTCAATTATTTCAAAAGATAATCTGGAATCAATTGTTGACTTCAACCATTCAATTATTTCTATTAATCAATGTGAAGAAAAATAATAAATATAGAATAAAAGTTACTAAACTAAAATAATATTAAGTCATATAATAACAAGATTGAATATTATTTAGGTCATTCAATAATTACAAACTAAAATAATTTAGAAATGAAACAAATTTTTATAACTATACATAATAAAAGGAAATAATAACTAATATTAAATGTGAAATTATTTACATAATAAAATCATAGGAAAAGAATATTAAAATTAAGCACATAGAGGTTGGTTGGAAGTAAAAATTAAATGTATAATCCTTCAAATAATAAAATTATAAAAAAGAAGTAAATTTTAAATGTGCAATCAATTAAATAACAAAATTGTAAAAAATTAATAAGAAAAGTTCATTCAAAAATTGAGAGTAATATTTGTAAAAATTAATTGTGCAATAATCTTTTAAATAATGAAATTATAGAATTGCAATTGAATGTATATAAATATAATAAGGTACTAAGCTAGCAATATACTCCTATAATATGAGTGACAGTTAAAGAAGTAAAACAAGCAAAAGAAGGGCAAAATAAGATAAGGAAGAGAAAAAGAGCAACAAAAAACGCAAAATAGAAGCACTGGGAATCGAACCCAGCCACTTCGAATGAATTAAGATACGTTTACCACTGAGCTAAGGGGCATACTTGTTAACTAATGTAGGCTATTACAACTTTATTCCAAAATTTAGGGTGGTCCAGTGCACACAAGGACCACCCCTTGGATCCGCAACTGACAAGTGTAATAGTCAAGTGTTGTTTAGCTTGCATGTAGTTTGACAAGTGCTTTTAGATGTTCAACTGGTCACTACTATATAAGGTGATCATAAGTTGATGTATTTTCATTCCAAGTTCAATATTAAAAAAGCCTCTGTAGCAAAAACACTCTCAACTCTTTTATGTTCCAAACACTTACATATCTAACACTTACATATCTCATAATAATATTTACATAGATTATATACTTAAGACTTTGTATCATCTAAAGATTATTGAAACATTTTTTATGTTAAGATCCTTGTTAACCTCTCAAGTGGTTATACCTCCATTCATGGTTGTCTATCTGGTATCCGAGCCAAACTAAGGTAAGTGTTTCTTAATTTTGTCTTTAAATATATTTTTTAAACTACCTTTTCTCCGAACTCATAGCTTAGCATGGAATGCTAACTTTTATTCCCTCGATCTAGTTCTATGTTGTTCTTCTAGAACTCAAAAAATCAGTAGAATTGTTCTTTGAAATTGTGGACGTGTTAGCAGAGAGAGACACTTTTGTCCGATTTAAGAACAAGAATTGGTAGAAGTTCTTTTTGAGTTGTTGACATCTTTTAAGCTTAACTTAGCTTAATTCCGACTCAATTATCAGTAAGTCTGATAAGTAGAGAAAAGTGTTTATAATCTAATAAATATTTTCTTGACAAAATATAGAAGTATTTACTTTTGTTTGATTTAAAATATCTTTTATCACCACATGGATCTTACATCCAACCCGTTACATCCTTCAAATTTTAGAAGATCCACTAGCAATAAAATGGATTACATGTATGAAGTTGAATATATTGAAGAAAATAGTAAGGTTCCAATCACGAAACTTCTTTTACTAAACCCATACAAAGCCTTCACTAAACCCAACACTAATTTTTCAAAAAATTATAAAACAAGCTTTTGGCAAAGCCTCTCATGCTAAAGAACTAATTTTAGCTTCGCATCTTAACCATCATCTTATTCCTTCTACGGAAGCTGAGCAGACATTTCCACTAAAACTAAATAGTTCTATGATTAGACAGTGGAAAAGTCATGGTTATTCTCATTTGCATTATGGCGCAATTAGACTTGCACTCACATTGCATGGACGAAAAGGTCTTCCAGTGGCGGCTAGAATCGCACTTCTCGATTCTAGATATAAATCCTATATGCATGCCTGTGTTGCTACTATTCAGACTACTCTAAATGCAGGAACAATCTGTGCAACACTTTTTTCAAATTTTAATATATCACTTGAAGACCCGTAAATCTTTCAAAATCTTCAGATTCAGCTCCAATACCTATGTTGCCACTTTGCACTACCAGATGGCCTACAGAGTGCAAAATCATGCCATGGACTTAACTCTTTTATCCAACAATGAAGATGCCTTCCTCATACATATGAAATCCCCCAACAATACTTTCTGCACCCAAATTCCTAGGCAAATATCTAGAAATGAGCTTCTCAAACTATTTCCAGAAGCATGGATCACAAACTATGAAAGAATGCATGAAGAAAGTACTCCAATCCAATATGATAATGCAAAATTCTCAAAAATGAAGGATGGATCAGTATCGATCTCTTTCAAAGAAGAAGAAGAAGTGTCCAAGTTCTCAATCTTCAATACAGAAATCAATGCCATCACTCTAATGGAACCCTTTAATATACCAATCAGTAAAAATTTACAAGTCTAGGAGGGCCAATATATGTATTCAAAGATAGGATGGTCATTCATACTTAAATGAATGCTTTTGCGATCATTGTTACATGCAATCTTCAGATGATGAGATAAGAATCTCAAGAAGGAAAAGGAAGAACAAAAAGGGCAAAAAGTCTTTGCAACAACAGCTCGAAGAAAGATATGAAGCTAGGGATCAAGAAGTTGATCTTCTTGGCGAATCATCAAGAAAAGATGTACAACCAAAAATGAAATTCTCATGTTTTAAGGAGAATATTCTCAAGTTTATAACTTTCCAGCAGCCGAGTTTGAAAAGGATAGTTTGAAAAATTTGAAATTCGGTGGTCAGAAACCAAGACGGAAGGTTACAACAGATTACTGCAGCATAAGCCACCTTAAATTGGTAATCAGACAATGTAGTGACCCAGAATAAATTAACAGTAGAGCAAATTTCTGACAATCAAGACAAATATTTTCGACAGACCAAACAAAGAGTCTCCATCCTTGATGCTGCCATAAATGAACTTCAGGCAAAAATGAAATTATTGTACCTTGAACTCCTCAACTTGGCAAAAACCATCAGAATTTCCTCACCAATAATCTCCCAAAAAAAAGAAGAACTTAAACACCTCAAAGCTCAGCTACACTCATTACAAAACAAACCCAAATTGTCTACCACCAGGCCATATAACCCTTTCTCTCCATTTCCCATATCATCACCCTCAGTTAATTTCTCTCAACCATGATCTCCACCACCACAAGGTCAAAATCCTTTGAATTCTTCATCCTTCCCGCGCTATAAAGCTTAAATCCCAAAAAATGAAAAAAACACTCCATCCAAAAAGATCCCTTCATCTAAGATCACTACCCTAAAGTCCCATCCTATCCAGGAAAAAAGGTGCTTCAAGAGAAAGAAGAATCTTACCCAACTCTAAAAGATTCTTTGCAGGAAGACAATTCTCAAATATTGGCCTGTTTTTCCTAAGATGACATTGATGACTAAACTGTGCTCATTTCAGAAGACATTTCTTGCTATTGTGAAGATTCACCTCAAAGGAAATCATTTAAAACTCAAGATAAAGTACAAGCTTGGAATACAAAATCGAAGATATGTTATATCTGCAGACAAAAGGAACACTACACAGCACAATGTGCAAATAAACCAAAAGAGAAGATTGACATTTATTCAGTTGAAGTCTTTAGAGCAAAGAAATTGGAGCAAGAGCACTTATCTCAACCATCCCCAAATGCCAAGATTTTCATTCTTCTAGGAAAATATGAGAAGCCAATCCCTGTCATTGCATACTTTGGTATCGGAGCAGGAAGTACCATCATGAAACCCGAGATTCTTCCAGAAGAGTTTTGGGAAGAATGTTCTATGTCATTCAAAGATGCCAATGGACAATCCTTCACGGTTTCACTTATAAGTAAACTCATATATATCCAACTCTTTCCAGGATATACAATCAAAGCAAGGGTTTACGGGTTTGATCTTCCAGGGAAAGATCTTTTGCTAGGCTTTGACATCCTTCACTCTCGCAAGAGAGTTTCTTGACATCCTAAGGGACTCAAGCACAAAAATCATCTGCTACCATGGACTTCAACCTCTCATCTATTTTCTCTCGAAGCACTTGATCAATAAAAGAGAAAATGATCATGACTTCATGTGCAAACTCTTATTCAGAGTTTTTAGCCAAATGCTCAAATCCTTTATGGCTAAACCCTGAATTCTTCATCTCACTGCCATTCAAGAAAAATGAAGACATCAATCCAACCAAGATCAGCCATGTGGGCATGAATCCAGACCAATACAAACTGGCAATAAAAGAAATTGAACAATTGCAACTACAAGGGCTAATCGAGAAAACAACTTCTCTAAGGGCATGTGAATCATTCTATGTAAATAATAGGGCTGAACAAATGAGAGGAAAACTAAGACTGATAATAAATTATCAACCGCTCAATGCTTTCCTTGCAGATGACAAATTCATTCTTCTCAAGAGAGACGTTTTGTTTCAAAAGATCACTCAAGCAAAAATCTTCTCCAAATTTGATCTAAAAGCACGCTTCTGGCAGCTGGGAATCAAGCCTGAAGACAGGCCAAAAACAGGTTTTTCCATACCAGATCATCATTTTCACTGGAAAGTCATGCCATTTGGACTTAAGACAGCGTTATCACTATTTTAAAAGGCCATGACATAGATATTCGAGCCACTACTCCAAAATGCTCTCATCTACATTGATGATATTCTCCCTTTCTCTACTGATGAAGCATCACATTCCGAACTTCTCCAAAAATTACACGATCTTCTTCAAAGATATGGAATAATTCTCTATGAGAAAAAGCTTATCATTGAAGAAGACAAAGTTGACTTTCTTGGCATGCATATCTCTAAAGGAGAATTCCGCCTCCAGCCACATGTTGCAAATGAATTAGAGGAATTCCCAGAACAAAACCTCACATCTAGACAAGTCCAACAATATCTCGGAATAGTCAATTACATTGCAGATTTCATTCACAATTTGACCAAGTATCGCTCCATCCTGTCAGCTCAACTCAAGAAAAAAGCAACCAAACAGGATAAAAATGTACCACAACCGTCAGAGATCTCAAACGGATAGGAAAAACTTTGCCAGCATTAAAGATACCATCCGACAGCAAAAGAATTTTGCAAACCGATGCCAGTGACTACTTCTGGGGAGCCGTTTTACTTGAAGAAGATATGCAAGGTAAACGACGTATATGTCACTACTATATAAGGTGATCATAAGTTGATGTAATCTCATTCCAAGTTCAATGCTAAAAAAAGCCTTTGTAGCAAAAACACTCTCATCTCTTTTATGTTCCAAACACTTACAAATCTCATAATAATATTTACATAGATTATATATTTAACACTTTGTATCATCTAAAGATTATTAAAACATTTTTTATGCAAAGATCCTTGTTAACCTCCTAAGTGGTTGTACATCCATTCGTGGTTGTATATCACATTAATTTTGTTTCATTTTCTCCTTAAAGAATGTATGGCGTATATCTTAACCGGGTGTTTTATGAGTTCGATAATTTTCCTAGAAAAATACTACCTCCGTCCCTAAATGATTGGTACATTTTGACTTTTGTGGTCAAACTTTAAAACTTTGATCAAGAATTCTCCTTAAACGATAAGAAATAATATAGTCATGTGGGATCTTGTTAGATTCGTCTCAATATATTTTTTTGAAATATCAACTTTTTATTATTTTTTCACATGTAGAATAAGAGATATTTACGTTTTAAATCGTGTTTTATTGACCATGAAAGTCAAGATATACCAATCATTTAGGGATGGAGAGAGTATTTAATAAATCGAACATAAATCCATATGTTTATTAAGGACAAAACCGGAAGAATTTATCATCGTGAAAGTAAATGTCATGGAAATAGGCTCATCGAAAATAATATGAGTACTAAACATTATGTTTAATTATAAAAACCTTAATATTTATTCATTATATTAAAGCTAAATTTAATCTAGACACCTAAATTAGCAATATTTCAAGTAAGCACCTAAACCTTTTAACATTTCAAATAGACATTGAGGGTTTATTTGACACGTGAGCTTCACTTTAGCAATTAAGCGTAAGGACAAAACAAGAATTTTATGTAGGCTAAATTTCATATTGCCCCCTAAACTATTGTGTACCGTTCAAATGAATGACTTAACTTCTGAGTTGATCAGTTTGCCCCCTGAACTTTTAAATCGGTCAGTTTGCCTCCTGAACTACGACAAACTTGTCAGTTTGGGGATTTTTACCATAAAATTGATAATTTTTAGGTTTTAATGAAAGGCAAAATAGGAATTCAACATATTATATGTATGTGAGGTTAGTTTATAATGTACAAAAATATGGTGGACCTCTTTTCAAAGAAATAATTTTTTTTTTTTTAAAACTAATCCCTCCCCCCTCGTCTTCCCCCAAACCGCACCTATCCCGCACCTTTCAGTTGTGCACCAAGGCCAAAGCTGGTTTTCCCTTTTAAAATTGGAAGAACCTCAATGTCATTAATTAGGTCAGATACAGGATCGATAGGAATTTCCTCAGCAAATTCACGAAGAATAGCATTGAACATAGCAACATCCAGTTGATGAGGGCTTTCTTTTATTGAAAATGAGCCCCCCACTTCGGGTAAAAAGGCTTACGAGCCCAGTAAAAGTCCCGGAGCTGTGTAGACCTCTTTTTGGTGAAAGGATGATGCCTTCCTCCCAGCCTTACAAGTGTCCACATCCTGGCACATGAAGACAAAGGCACTTTGCCTATAAATAGGCTTGTAAATGAGCCGAATCGATTCGAATATCTGAAGGCTTGAGAGGTATCTCTTTTCTTGCACCAATCTTCTTAGTCACTCCTTCGAATTCTTTCTAACTTGATCGCCGGAGTAGCCGCGACCTAGCCAATCGTGGTCTAAGTACACGGAGTAGGAGCAGGAGCATGGAGCACTCTCAAGGCAATTCACCACATCAACCTTCCAGGACAAAGGATCACATGAGTCATCTCAAGGAGAGATCAGAACATACCAGGAGGTCCAGGAGCCCTCCAATATTTCTAGAGATTCCAAGGAGGCCTAGGACAGGATCAACACAACTGCCCGCAGGACACTCAAGATTGAACCAAGATCCCGGAGTGACCTTGGGGCCGGAAAGGGAACGTGCAAGACCTTCAATCCCATCCAGGATAGAAAGAAGACATGAGTCATCCATAAAACATAGCTGGGCGAAGAGTTTATGGAGGACCCTATTAGAGTGGATAGTACTCCTAAGAGAAATTACCCACATCAATTGGCGCTGTCCGAACGGATCGAACCCACAGGTAGACGTTCACATTCTAGAGATGGAGGAAATCATCCCCACCATCACTGAAGACATTGTTGTCGTTCCCATACTCTACCAGACACTCGTCGGATAAGGGAATTGACACCGTCCGATGAATCCTACTCTCTAAACTCACACCCCTCCAGGCAGAGGGGCAAGCACTTCCGGTCCCCCAGAAGGGAAGACCGGAGTCCCGTAAAGAGGAAACGGGATACCAGATCCAGGTCCCCTCCACAGGAGAATAAAAGATCCGGCAGATCTCATTATTACCCGGATTCCTCCGAAGATGAGAGTAGGAGCCCAGCACCAAAGATGAAGTACCCCCGTCACCAAGAAAGGCCACACTAGAAGAGGAGGCACCCCAGGGTCATAGAGGATTACAATGGCTTTACTCGGGAGGCAGGACCATGTCGGGGGCAGGAAGGATGAGGCCACCCTGAGAGACATGATCAGAGAGGCCATGAAGGACATAGTCCCTACCCGAGGACCGGAGAAGCATAATTTAATGCTAACCTACCCACAGAGGTTGAGAGAGGCAGAAATGCCAAGGGGATTCACAATGCTGAAGTTCGATACTTTCGATGGAGTCGGAGACCCGACAAACCATTTGAAGGCTTTCGATTCCCAGCTATTATTTTCGGCAAGCTAGGATGAGGTATATGCCAAGGCATTCCCTAGCAGTCAAACGGGTCCAGTATTGTAGTGGTTCCATAAGCTACCCCGGACTCCGTGGACTGCTGGCAGGATGTAGCAGACAAGTTCCTGGACAAGTTTGTAGCTTCCATAGTGGCTGATGAAGACGAGATAACCCTTATGCAAGTCCAATAAAAGTCGGGGAAAAACTTTGAGAAACTATGCTGGGAGATTCGAGAAAGTAGCTACAAATGTGTCGAGTACAGATGAAAAAACGTTTGAAAAGGTCGCCTTAATTGCATTCTACCACGTATTAAGACATGGACCATTAAAAGAGATGTTGGCGTTGGAGCCAGTTACAACCAGATATCATCTAGCCAGGCTGGTGATCCAGTATATCAAACTGGAGGAAGTCAAGCTACTGGAGAAGGAGGTTAGAGGTTTAACCGGACTCCGAGAAGAGATCCAGTTAGCCCAACGAGGAAATTGAAGGTCTAGGATAGGCTGCAGAAGCCAAAGGATAGGCTAAGTTTGAAAGCACCTAAACCCCGGTCACCACGCGGGGATAATGGACGGGCCAAGGAGTCCCGAGACTCATATAAGCCGGAGCAGTACACCCCATTGAAGACAACAGTAGGTAGAATTTATGCCCAGATTGGACATAAACAAATGCTACCTCAACCCCATAAGCTCAAGTCCGCTCCTCAGAAGCGGGATATGAAGAAATATTGTGAGTACAATCGGGATCATGGACATGATACTGATGAGTGCAGGTTATTTAAAGGGGAGATAGAGAAGCTGACAAAAAGGGGACAACTAAAAGAGTTTGTTAAAGGAGGAAGACCCAATAGCCCGGATCCCGGACCATCATGTACAAAGGAAAGTGATCGGTGTCAAGGAGACCTCCGGGAGAAGCTCATTCCCTGGATTACAAGCATGACAGAGACCATCTCCAGAGGATTGACAAGAGGAGGAGACTCCTCGAACGCCGGGAGAATGTATGCCCGGAGGCCAGTGTTCCAGTTGAGGAGTCCCATGAGTACCATCAATCAGGAGACAATCGGATTCTCAAATGAAGACTTACAAGGGATTGAAGTACCCCATGACGATCCTTTGGTGATAATCCCATAATCTCTAACGATGTGGTGTCTTGGATGTTGGTGGATACCGAGAGTTCCTCGGATATCCTGTACCTGAAAGCATACTATCAGTTGGGACTCCCGAGAAACCTGTTGAGGCCATTCAACATCCCCCTAACAGGATTCACAACGCACTGAGTGTACCAGGTGGGTATAGCCTCCTTGGATGTTACACTAGGAGAGGCTCCCCGGATGGTAACCACAAGAGTGACCTTCACAATGGTGGATATCCAGGATGTTGCATACAACAGGCTCATTGGACGACCCTCGTTGAATGCAATACGAGCCATAGTCTCCCCCGGTCACCTAAAGATGAAATTCCCTAAAACTGGCGAAGTAAGGGAAATGAAGGGAGACCAGAAAAAGGCCCGGGTCTGCGACCAGTTTAGTCCGAAGAGGAGTATCTCTGAATGAACCACCGAAAAGGAAAAGGGGCATAGAGGTCCGATGGTGGGAGTCAGTAAGTCCGAGGAGGACAACAGTCCCAAAGAAAAGGAAAGTCTTATGAGAGGAGTTCCACACGAGGAGATGTAGACTGTCCCATTCAAGGAGACTCGGCCGGAGAGGACTTTCAAGATTGGAACCCAACTGCCTGAAGATCATCGAAATCAATTAAAGAAACTATTGAGAGAGTTTGAAGAAATGTTTGCATAGGATCCCCGGGACATGACCGGGATTGATCCCAAAGTTGCATTACACCTGTTATATGTCGACCTTGGGTTCAAGCCCATCAAGCAATAAAGAGAAACTTCTCGGATGAGAAGAATCTAGCCATCCGAGAGGAGGTTGAAGAGCTCCTAGGAGCCGGAGCCATCCGGGAACTACAATTCCCGGAGTGGATTGCCAATGTAGTAATGGTGAAGAAGTCAAACAACCAATGGAGGATGTGCACGGGCATCACTAACCTAAACAAGGCTGGCCCCAATCACTACTACCCATTGCCATGTCTAGGAAGGCTTGTCGACGGGAGTGCTGGGCACGAAGTGTTGTATTTCCTGGATGCCTCCAAGCGATATCACCAAATACAATTGGACAAGGAGGACGAGGAGAAAACTGTTGGGATTTTATACATGTTTTGCATATCAAATTATACAAAAACGTATAAACGATCGAATACAAAGTTCTAAATTCACATTTAACTACGAGTTTCGAGTATACCTCTTCGAGCGTGATCGAGTGCGTAGCGGAAGAGCAACGTCCGTTCCTCTCTCTAGTTAGTCCACACCAATGCGTGATTGATTCCTCCCTTGAAGCAACTAGAGCTTGAAGCGTATATGTCAAGAATGAACCAAGAGAAAAACGATTTCTTCTCTTGGTTTGTGTGTATATTTTCGGCCAAAAACTAGAGGAAGGAGGGAGTATTTTTCTTTTGCTGTTTTTTTCTTGTCTTACAAAGTGTACAAAAGGATGATAAAAAATTGTCATCAAATGTGGTCTTAATATGGTGTTAATCACATTAACATCCATATGTAACCTCCCCCTTTTTCAAGCTCCCATTCAAGACTAGCATTAGTGCATTTGAATTCAAAAAGTCAAATGCATTCTTATGCATCATTTTTGGACGGTTAATGGGGTGGAAATTCCACTTTGGAATTTCCTCCCCTTTATTCTTTGACGTTTACACTTTTAACCCGGAAGTTTCAATCGTATTGAAAATCAAGCGCATTGTTTGTGTGTGACCTTCTAGGATCGAAATAACATTAGTCATATGTTAATAAAATATCGACAAGTATTTTACTATCATATAAATCATGAGCGGGTCCTAGTAAAACCATCAAGACCCCTAATGTATTTCGAATTCATTCCCAGCTCGTATATTATTGTCAAACAAATAATATACGTATGAACTTAACCTTAAATAAGTAATCACTTCGAACAATCAAATTGTTCAATGGGCACTAGTTATGACGTGTCAAACATCTCATAATTCCAACACTCCCACTTGCCCTTGGACGATTACTTGTGAAGTGATTCTTTCGCATCGCGATTCTCACAGTCAAGCTATGGTAAGATATGTGTCACCATACTCTTGCACCTGTACTGTCTCGGATACATAGAATTAATGTGATACCCAGTACTGCTACTGGAGATGGCCATCTTAATCACCATTAATCTACCGAGATTTTATGAATCAATCGACATAACCGATTTGTGCGAATCCCCTCTGATGTACAACCAATGTACCAACATGTTCCAAGTATGCCCAACATATGCCTTTATAGCCTCCCTTCTACAGGAGACGATTTACATAGTCAAGACACGCAAGTCTCATGCTAACGCATTCCTGCCATACAGGTCTAAGAATCACCATTTAACATAAGTTCGATGAGAAACACTTAGGACACAGATATGTCATCTTCTAAGTTCTCATGGCGGTCGAATCCAGTATCATAGCTTGGACTAGTTCCAAGATATATACCCATGTACATGACTAGAGTACACTTACTCCCTTTCTTGTCTAAGAAACGTGACCAAGACAATCATGTGCATGCTGATCATTACAATGTTCGATTCCAATCAGTGAACATTTGATCAGAGATAAGTTATCCCCTTGCTTCTAGGCTTAGTAGAGGGTTTCTCATTTGGGATCCTCAACCCCAACGACCTCTCTAGAAGCCATGGATAACAATGGAATCAAAATAAAGATATATGTATGAAAGACAGTAAAACTGAAAATAAACATACATATATTTGAATCAATTATTCAACATAATCTTATCAGGACTAAACTATGACAAAATACAGACAATACAGCTCCCACTAAACCTAACGCCATTCAAGCATATATCTAAGTCCTGCACCAGATACGTGCTTGTCATGTTTGCTCTGAGGCAAAGGTTTGGTCAATGGGTCGGCCAGGTTATCGTCTGTATGTATCTTGCATACACTGACATCGCCTCGTTCCGTGATGTCACGAATGATGTGATACTTTCTGAGCACATGCTTGGAGCGGTGATGTGATCTTGGTTCCTTGGCTTGAGCAATTGCACCAGTGTTATCACAGTATAACACTACTGGCTCGTCAATGCTAGGTACAACACCAAGCTCACTCACAAACTTCTTGATCCAGCATGCTTCCTTTGCAGCTTCAGATGCTGCAACATATTCTGCCTCTGTCGTAGAATCAGCCACAGTGCCTTGCTTGCTACTGCACCAAGACACTGCGCCACCATTGATGCAAAACACATAACCAGACTGAGATCTAGAATCATCTTTGTCGGTTTGAAAGCTCGCATCGGTGTAGCCTACAACCTGTAACTCTTTATCTCCCCCATAGACAAGACACATGTCTTTAGTATTTCTCAAATACTTACGAACGGCCTTTACGGCCTTCCAGTGCTCTTGTCCTGGACACGATTGATAACGACTTGTTACACTCAAAGCGTAAGAAACGTCAGGTCGTGTACAAAGCATGGCATACATGATAGATCCTATGGCTGAGGCATAAGGGATCTTCTTCATCTTCTCTATTTCGATGCTGTCTGTGGGACTGTCAGCACGACTAATAGAAATGCCATGTCTCATAGGGAGATTACCTTTCTTGGAATTTTCCATATGGAATCTAAGTAATACCTTATCAATATAAGTGTTTTGACTCAGTCCAATGAGTCTCTTAGATCGTTCCCTATGGATCTTAATTCCAAGAATGTACTGAGCCTCTCCTAGGTCTTTCATAGAGAAACATTTGCACAACCATGCCTTGACTGATTCAAGCATGGGTATGTCGTTTCCTATGAGAAGAATGTCGTCTACATATAGCACGACAAATGCAATGTTGCTCCCACTAACCTTCTTGTATACACAAGAATCTTCTTCACATCGAATGAATCCAAACTCTTTGATTGATTCATTGAAGCGAAGATTCCAACTCCTAGATGCTTGCTTCAGACCATAAATAGATCTTTGAAGTTTGCATACTTTCTTAGGCTCTTTCGAGCTTGTGAATCCAGGAGGTTGTGTCATGTACACATCCTCTTCTAGTTTCCCGTTAAGGAAAGCTGTCTTCACATCCATTTGCCAAATTTCATAATCGTAGTATGCGGCAATGGCTAAGATAATCCGAATGGATTTAAACTTAACGACTGGAGAAAAAGTTTCATCATAGTCGATACCATGAATCTGTTTGAAACCTTTAGCCACAAGTCGAGCCTTATAAACATGGACATTTCCATCTTTATCAAGCTTTCGTTTAAATACCCATTTGCATTCGATGGGTCTATCACCCCTCGGCAAATCAATCAATGTCCATACTTTATTATGGTACATTGATTCCATCTCGGATTGCATGGCTAGGAGCCATTCATCAGCATCAGGTTGTTTCATGGCTTCCTCATAAGTTGAGGGTTCCCCGCTTTCAATCAGGAAAAATTCCCCATACCATCTATCGGGTTCCTGACGGGACCTTTCGGATCTCCGAGGGATGTTTTGAGTATCAGCAGGCTCGTCTACGGTTTCCCGTGGATCGAGTTGAACCTCTTCTTCATAAGAAGGGTCCACCTCCTGAGGTGATTCAGCTAAGGTACTAGTACCTGCTACATCACCCTCTTGAACAATTTCAAGAGTCTCATTACTCTTATATCTCTTTGTAATGTATTCTTTCTCAAGGAAAGTTCCATTACGAGCCACGAAAATCTTATTTTCGGGTTTGAGATAAAAGTAATATCCCTTGGTTTCCTTAGGATAACCAATGAAGTAACACTTGTCGGATTTAGGTCCAAGCTTATCTTTGTTAACTTTCTTAACATAGGCCTCGGATCCCCAAATCCTCAAGTACCCTAGTTTGGGAAGAGTCCCAAACCACATCTCATGTGGGGTCTTAGGTGCTGATTTGGTTGGACATTTGTTTAGTGTAGAAGCGGCAGTTTCCAATGCATAACCCCAAAAACTAGTTGGGAGTTCTGATGTGCTCATCATTGATCGAACCATATCTAATAAGGTTCGATTTCTCCTTTCGGAGACACCATTGTGTTGTGGTGTACCAGCAGGTGTGAGTTGTGATACAATACCACATTCTCTTAGGTGTTGCAAGAAGTCATGGCTCAAGTATTCTCCTCCCCTGTCGGAGCGAAGAATCTTGATTGTCCTGCCGAGTTGGTTTTCTACTTCTTTCTGAAATTCTTTGAACTTTTCAAAGGCTTCACTCTTATGTTTCAACAGATATACGTAACCATATCTGCTGAAGTCATCGGTGAAGGTAATGAAGTATGGAAAACCTCCTCTAGCGGGCGTGTTCATTGGGCCACATATATCAGTATGTATGATTCCCAATAAATCACTTGCCCTTTCACTCGTACCAGTGAAAGGTGACTTGGTCATCTTTCCTAAAAGACATGACTCGCATTTGTCATAAGATTCAAAACCAGATGACGTAAGAATTCCATTGTCATGGAGCTCTTTAATGCGTTTGTCACTTATATGACCGAGTCTGCAATGCCATAAGTATGTCGGGTTCAAGTCATTGGGCTTGTTCCTTTTCATACTGATGTTATAAGTTTCTACACTTGTTTCCAAGATCTAGAGACCACTCTGCAGGGATGCAGTACAATAAACATTTCCATTTTTAGAGATAAAACAACCACTTTTATCAATAGTAACGGAAAAACCATCCAAATTTAATAAGGAAATTGATATAATGTTCCTACATAAAGTAGGAACATAGAATACATTATTCAAAACAATACAATATCCAGATGGTAAATTTAAAGACAGTGTTCCTACAGCAAGAGCTACAACTTTTGCACCATTGCCTACTCGTAGGTCCACTTCATCCCTTGTGAGCTTCCTTCTATTCTGCAGGTGCTGCATATTTCGACAAATATGAGTACCACATCCAGTGTCTAACACCCAAGAATTAGAATCAGAAGGTAAATCAGTTATAACATGAATACCTGTTGGCGGAGTAGTAGTGGTCAAACCACTCTTCTTGTCTGCCAGGTACTTCTTGCAGTTTCTCTTCCAATGGCCAATTATTCCGCAATAATGACACTTGTCTTCCCTTTTGGCATCCTTCTTGGATGCCTTTTGAGTAGGAGCTGTTGCACGGGGGGCAACCTTAGTCTTGCCTTTGGCACCTTTCTTCCTCTTGAACTGTTTCTTGTTCTGAATGGTCAGAACAGAGGAAGAAGTGCCTTTTGCCTTCTTAATGTTTTGTTCAGCATTGTTGATCATACCATGCAGTTCAGACAACGTCTTGTCATATTGGTGCATGTTAAAGTTCAACACAAAACCACTGAAGGAATCAGGCAGCGACCTAAGAATGATATCCACAGACATCTCCTTAGAGACGGGTGCCCCCAATGAGGCCAGTCTTTCGACCAGCCCTATCATCTTGATGACATGGGGACTTGCTGGCTGTCCATTGCCTAGCTTACAGTCAACAAGAGCACAAACAGTAATGTATCTCTCATTGCGTGCCTCCCGCTGGAACAAATTTTCCAGCTGGCGGTACATATCGTAAGCGTTGACCTCTTCGAATTGAATCTGAAGATTCGATTCCATGTTGGCCAACATTAAGCACTGGACATCTGTAGCATCATTCATGTGCTGTTCATAGACATAATACTCATTCTCATCGGTGGGAACGACCTCAGGAAGTTTGGTGGTGAGCACATAATCTGTTCTCTCAGACTTGAGAATAATTCTCAAGTTGCGAGCCCAGTCATGGAAATTAGCACCATTAAGTTTGCATTTCTCCAAAGCGGAGCGGAGAGACTTAGAGTTTTTATCGTTCGTAGACATGATAACTACAGCGGTAAAAGGCGAATAAATAACTCAGATAAGCATGTCATAGTGATAATTCAAAATATCAAAATATTTGAACTCATACAATGTGTTCATAATCCTACTAAAATACACAATGTATCCGAGAACTCAGATAATTAATAATCGAACGGCAGCACGCAACATTTCGACTACCAATCATGTGAGTAGGTGAATGATCACCATTTATGCCGGGCATAATTCTCGGTGTCACCAAAAATCTTACAAGATTGCATTGGTGACAACTTTTGCCAACAGGCCCAAATCTGATTATGGGAATCACTGTTCAAGTAACCTGAGCCTACTGACGAAAGTCAGAATGAACAATCGAAGCCCGATTCTGAATCGGAAATCATTCGATTATTCCATCGGGATCAAGTCATAGGACATGTCATGTCTGCCAATCTGGCAGGTCCATGCATACGTATGTCTTATTCCGACTTTAGGGTCAGGTATGGCAAATTACTTGACTTAAGGTAGGATTAGTTATAAATATATAATCATGATCATACATGCATATATACATTCACTCAAGCAAGAATATATATCATATGAGCATGAAAATTAAGAATTATAACGCAAATAAATGGGATTAGTGATATGATCTAAAAACCGAAAAGAAAACTAGACTTAATTCTAAACTAAGTCTTCAGTCCTCCTTCAGTTCCTTCGGTGGCTTCGTCTTCTATTGATTACAATCACACGTGGTGATAAATAATTGACACGCAGGTCAATGTAATAAATAATAAAATAAAAGTGACACAAGTCGTCATAAAATAGCACGCAGGCTATATTTCTTTTTGACACAAGTCGTCATATAAAAGACAGTACGCAGACTGTATTTCAAAAACCAGATCATATCACTTATCCCAACATTCATTCACAATGAAAATAAAACATCCAATATATCAAAATATATATAATACATGAATTAAGTCAATTAAAACATGTAAGGATGTCAAATAAGGTACACACAATTATAACACATATATGTAATAAATTGTACATCAAATGTAACAACCAAATCAATAACTCATAGGTTTTACATAATTAATTAAGGCCTTTAATTTTAATTAATAAGCATTTAATATTATTTATAACCAATATAAATAAAATTAACAACTAATCATATTAGTGCTATTAATTAAAATATTGTAACATTAAAATCTAATCAAATTATCATACAAGTTATAATAATTTAATTAATTTTCTTCTGACAATCCAAAGTCAAAATACTAGAATAGCCAAAATATTCACAATAATTAATAAAACAAAATCCAAAACAATTTTAGGACCATTTTAATTATGTGAACAGTCGTGAACAGTGTTTCGTGAACAGTGAAATCGGAATCACTGTTCATCCGAAAAACACTGTTCATCCGAATAGTGTTCCGAACTTTTCGGATGAACACATGGCTATTCAAAAATCATTTTCGAGCACTTAATAAATCCAAATAAATCCAGAAAAATTACAGTAGACTCGAAAATCATTCTAGTATTTGATTTATATTTTTTCAGAATTTTAGAAAAATATATACAGCCGTTAAAACACTGTTCAACCGAATGGTATATCAAATCCGTTCGGGTGAACATATGACTGTTCAAATGTCAATTTCGAGCACTTAAGAAATCCAAAAAATTCCAGAAAAATTTCAGTAAACTCGAAATTGACTCTAATATTTTATTTATATTTTTCCAGAATTTTATAAAAATATATACAGCCTTTAAAACTGTTCAAACGAAGGGTATATCAAATCCGTTCGAATGAACATATGGCTGTTTCAAACATTTATTTCGAGCACTTAACAAATCGAAACAATTCCAGAAAAATTACAGTAAACTCGAAATTCAATGTACTGTTTGAATAATATTTTTCCAGAATTCTATAAAAATATATACAGCACTTAAAACTGTTCAAACGAAAGGTATATCAAATCCGTTCGGATGAACATATGGCTGTTTCAAACATTTATTTCGAGCACTTAACAAATCGAAACAATTCCAGAAAAATTACAGTGGTCTCGAAATTTTGTCTACTGTTCGAAACATATTTTTATAGAATTTTAGAAAAATATTTACAGGCCTTAACAATTACATACTTGCACAATACACATAATGCACAACAACCTTAATTGATGATATCAAAACATACACATATGATATTATAATTCATGAAATCAAATTTCAAGACATTTAAAGTGAATTGGAACATATGTACCGGGCTCATGATGCCACTGTTGGGATTTTATACATGTTTTGCATATCAAATTATACAAAAACGTATAAACGATCGAATACAAAGTTCTAAATTCACATTTAACTACGAGTTTCGAGTATACCTCTTCGAGCGTGATCGAGTGCGTAGCGGAAGAGCAACGTCCGTTCCTCTCTCTAGTTAGTCCACACCAATGCGTGATTGATTCCTCCCTTGAAGCAACTAGAGCTTGAAGCGTATATGTCAAGAATGAACCAAGAGAAAAACGATTTCTTCTCTTGGTTTGTGTGTATATTTTCGGCCAAAAACTAGAGGAAGGAGGGAGTATTTTTCTTTTGCTGTTTTTTTCTTGTCTTACAAAGTGTACAAAAGGATGATAAAAAATTGTCATCAAATGTGGTCTTAATATGGTGTTAATCACATTAACATCCATATGTAACCTCCCCCTTTTTCAAGCTCCCATTCAAGACTAGCATTAGTGCATTTGAATTCAAAAAGTCAAATGCATTCTTATGCATCATTTTTGGACGGTTAATGGGGTGGAAATTCCACTTTGGAATTTCCTCCCCTTTATTCTTTGACGTTTACACTTTTAACCCGGAAGTTTCAATCGTATTAAAAATCAAGCGCATTGTTTGTGTGTGACCTTCTAGGATCGAAATAACATTAGTCATATGTTAATAAAATATCGACAAGTATTTTACTATCATATAAATCATGAGCGGGTCCTAGTAAAACCATCAAGACCCCTAATGTATTTCGAATTCATTCCCAGCTCGTATATTATTGTCAAACAAATAATATACGTATGAACTTAACCTTAAATAAGTAATCACTTCGAACAATCAAATTGTTCAATGGGCACTAGTTATGACGTGTCAAACATCTCATAATTCCAACAAAAACTACTTTCATCACGGCTGAAGAACGCCGGGGCCACTTACCAAAGGATGGGAAATCTCATATTCTCTGACCAAATAGGGAGGAATATGGAGATTTCCGTGGATGATATGTTGATAAAAAACAAGAAGAAGGAGGATCACCTGGACAATCTGTGGGAAACCCTAGTCCGACTCCGGGACAGCAAGCTAAGGATTAACCCCGAGAAGTGTTCCTTCAGAGTCACAACACGGAAATTCCTAGGGTTCATGATCAGTGCCCGGGGCATTGAGCCTAACCTGGGCAAGATTGAAGCTATCCTCCAGATGACGTCACCATAGTCTTACAAAGATGTACAAAAGCTCACCGGGTGTATGGCTGCTTTGGGAAGATTTATATCCCGGTCCGGAGATCGGAACCTCCCGTTCTTCCGAAAGATCCGGGCGGCGTCCAAGAATGACCTCACGAAAGACTTCAAGTAGGATGAGGAGTGTGAGACATCTTTCAGGGAGCTGAAGTCCTACTTAAGCTCTCCCAAGTTGATGAATCGGCCAGAAAAATAGGATGTCTTGTAGCTGTACTTATCAGTATCCGGGGAGGCTGTCAGCAATGTCCTTGTCCGAGAAGAGGGGCAAGCACAAAAACCAATCTATTATGTGAGCCATCTCCTGAATGGTGCAAAACCGATCTATCACTGCATCCCGTGCCTTGTACAACATTTCTTGTTCATAGGTGAGCTTGGCATTATCGGACTTCAGCTTCTCCATTCAGCCCACCTGAGCAACATAGTTGTTGACGCCTCCTTCATATCTCGGTGGGCCTTCGCCGCCACTCGGTCTCCCTCATTCAGTAAAGAAGCCGCCGTATCCAATCTGCCACGAAGGTACTTAACCTCAGTGATCCTAGCGTCAGCCTCCCTTTCGGCTTTACCAGCTCGTCTAAGGAGGCTAAATATACGGTTCGGAGTATGAATACAAAACCAAAGATAAGTCGTTAGAGTCAGAAAAAAGCAAAGGAAAACTCAAGCGAACAATACGTCAAGGGAGTGTGGTAACACAGCGGCTCCATGATCTTCCACCTCCGAGAGATGCAAGTAAGGCTCGGCCTCCCCTTTCGTAAATAGAGGCCTGCCCTTAAAGCATCATAAGGACTCCATTCAAAATAGGGTCTATCTTCAGTGAAGCGGGATGTAGCTCATAAGGGGGACGAAGGAAACGGAGACAGTGAGGATGTAGGTCGGCTTGAGATTTCGGCTTGGAGGAGGTGGAAGCTATAGACACGATAGGAGTAGACGGGACTAGAGAAGGAGCGAGAGGGGCATCCACGTCAATCACTTCCCTCGAACGGTGAGTCCCTCCGCTTGTTTGCTAATGAGTTCTCTTTAATATGCATGTTTATCTTGAAAGCATGTGACAATCCAAAGATATCCCTATTTCTCACTAAGAGCCTTCGCAACTTCAACCACAGCGGAGACTATTCCTCACCTTACTGAAGTTTCGGTTCTTTGATTCGCAAGAGACCTCTAGATATGGTGAAACGTCATAAGCCTAACTCAAAGAGGTCCAGAACTATACTAAGAGATGAGCCATTACTCTGCGCATGAATAGGTTTTGGAGGTGAGCTATACTGAGAGATGAGCCATTACTCTGCGCATGAATAGGTTTTGGAAAAGGGTTCAAGAGATGATGACAACTTTATGTCCGTCCATCCTGTTTCATCCCTCGAGCCTATAATCGCCACTACTTCCAATTTCATCTTATAGGCAGGTTCATTGGGTCTCTCTATTTCTCTTACTCCTTCTGGTCCCCATTTATTCCATCTCCTTGGATGAAACTGTGACAAATCCATTGTTGCGTTATTTCGTAGCTCTTGTTGTGTTGCAACATGCGGATGTGCTGATAAATGCCGATTTCACCTGGTCATCTACAAACTCACTCAAGGCTCTTTTACTCTACTCTCCCAGAGTGAAGGCAAATACTTTGACTCGTCTACCAGTATCAACGAGCTTATGTCTCTACCTTTTGGCGTACTATCAAGGTAATATGTATTGTTCTCACACATTCGTTTATTTAGATTTTGCTATTTGGTACTAAGTACTATCCGGACTCGTGCAGGCTGCGAATGGCATCTTTGTTTTAGCTTGCCGCGCCTAGGTGATAGAACACAAATCAAAGTTGCGGGTAACTGAATTAAGGAGTTGAGGGCTAACGGGCAAATAATATAGATAGAGATATCTCTAAGTAAGACCAAAGCCCAAAAAGCTCCGGCTAACTAGAAGGTTGTTGAGCGTAAGTCTCTAATGGTTGTTGGGGAATCCAACGAAGCTCATGATCGTTTCATTACTTTAGCTAGGGGTGTGCACGGTTCGGTTCGGTTCGGTTTTGGATAAAAAAAAGAACCGAACCGACATCATCGGTTCTACGGCAGATAGAACCGAAATTGGTTCGGTTCTATACAGTTCGGTTCATGTCGGTTCCAGGTCGGTGCCGGTTCGGTTTCGGTTCTGGGCCGGTTCTGGGCCTCATGTTTTGGATCTAAATTTGATGCCACTTTTGGTTTTGAAATTTTGGGTCTATACATTCTTAGCTAATATTATTATTCATTTTGGACTTAAATCTAAATGTGATTATTATTGTTTTATATTAAATGTAACTCATAATTAAGTTCCAAAAATATATCTACTCTATATAAGTTTAACGAGCTCCTTTTAAATCTAATTTCGAAATTCGTATACACATTCGTCACATGGAACCACTTTTTAAATATATATATATATGTATCCATATGTTATTAGCTTAAAACGTATTCACTTATTTATTATTATATCAACTAACAATAAACAATGTTGAATCCTCTCGTCAATTATCCTCTACTAAGCTTAATTTCTTATACATAAAATTAGTCATCGGTTCGGTTCGGTTTTTATCGGTTCTCACATAAGCCGAACCGCATCGGTTCGGTTCCCTCAAAGGAGGAACCGAAATCGGTTCGGTTTCGATCGGTTCCAACAAAATCGGTTCTTTTCGGTTCGGTTCCGGTTCGGTTCGGCTCGGTTTTGGTATTCCTCCACACCCCTAACTTTAGCAGCCGAGGTAGATGAACTAAGAGCCTTATTTCAATAAAGAATATTTGAATATGTTACCATTTCGACTGGATAACATATTTTCGGCCCATTACGAACTGAGACCATAATTTCGGTCCTTTTCGACCCGGGAACATTTTTCGACCTCTTTCGCACCCGAAAAATATTTTCTGCCCGTTTCGCCCCAGGATCATATTTTCGGCCCTTTTTAACTCGGGAAAATACTAACCACCCCTTTCGCCCCAGAAACATATTTTCGCCCCGTTTAAACTAGGGAACATATTTTGGATCCTTTCGACCCCGCCAGAGATTTTCGGTCCGTTTCACCCTGGGACATTTTTTGGCCCTTTCGACGCTGGACCTCTGGAACATATTTTTGGCCGCTGTCAACCCTGGACAAATGTTTTGCCCGTTTCGACCCGGAAGCTTTTTTTTTTTACCCGTTTTGACCGGAGATTATTTTTCGGCCCATATAATCCCTGGACCATATTTTTCGGCCCATTTTGATAGGGGAACATATTTTTTGCCCATTCTGACCCACAAACATATTTGCGACGTAGACCATATTTTTGGTCCCTTTTCACCTAAGAACATATTTTCGGCCCGTTTCGACCCTGGGCAATATATTTAGCCCGTTTTGACCTAGGACAATATCATCCAGCGGGGAAAAATGTTCCGGTGTCGAAACTGGCCAAAAATATGATCTCGAGCTAAAGCGGGCAAAAAAATGATCCAGGGTAAAAACGAGCAATACACTCTTGCGGGCGACAAGTGTCAAAACAATGTGTCGGGGACAAAAATATAGTTTAGGGGAGAAAAGGCAATGTTCGTGTGTCGATATGGGTCGAGAGGGGCATAAAATATTTTCCGGAATCAAAACTTAATCAAATATGATAAGTGTAGGTATATGATATGCCAATCTTTTAGGGATGGAGAAATGACTAGATATGAAACTTCTGATTATAATAAGAAGCTAATTAGAGCAAATACTGAGAAGTTTAAAAAGAAATTACGCGATTAGAAAATATATAGCCCATCCAATAATTGCTCAATGTAATAAATATGAGACTAAAAAGATTTAAACCCTAGTTTCTTATCTAGATTTGTTATTTATTAATTCAACTAAGAAACATTTTATTGGGACCACCTTATGTAAACTTAAACCCTAGTATTCAAAACACCAAATGATGGATGATATCATCTTTCTTTATACTTTGTGCTTTTCACTCTATATATAATTATAGATCTAAATGACCCAAACAATATAATCATTGCCACCAATGCATTTGGATCATTATTGTTTATATTTTGGCGTTTTTTGACACCTATATATGCACCACTACTACTATAAATGCTAGAAATTTTAGCATCCCTACTAAATTCCATGATGTCTATAATAAGTAGCTCCTTTATCACAAATTTTAAATTCAGCCAACTTTTAAGTGGTGGTTCAACCTAATCAAAGATCTAACATAAGAACACGCGTGATTTATAAAATATTCATATTTGAATTATGATATCTAGTACTAGAAAATCTTGGCTACTATTTATCTTGATCCTCATTAGGCACATCATCCTAACTGGCCACTTCAGATTTAAAAGGAATAAAATATAGACAATTTTCTTTTGTCAAACAATATTTTATTGAAAATAAATTTTATGTGATTGGGGTGGGAAAATTTACACTAGAATAGGAGCAGAGGTAAAATTTTAAAATGGATGTTCAAAATACTTAAATATATTCGAATATAAATGTAAATGCTAATTTTACATTAATTTTTTTATATATATATAATTTTCTTTAAAATATATTCATTCGACTAAACGTACACGAACTGACGAACAAGAATAGCTCCACCCGTTGGCACATCATCCTAACTGGCCACTTCATATTTAAAAGGAATAAAATATAGGCAACTCGCGTCATTTATTTGAGGCTTTATTAGGTATGCATGTGGGAGATGAGATTATTACACATCTAATAGGGTCATCATTTTTATGTCTTAATTCGTAACCTAATTATTATTGATTAGTTTCCGGTTTCTATATATCGTACGTGTGAACGTATTTGCAATGGTTAACTTTAAAGGTGGATCTTGTATGTGTTTAGTCGTTTATAAGCTTGGCGTGTCTCGAAATTATTAGAATGTGGAAATTGAACATGATGGTATAAAGAGGTAAGAGAAGTAGAAATACACTAGATAATGTGTAATAAAACCTAGTGGGAGTAAGTTTTGACATGACAAGAAAAAAACTCAATTTTCTCTTGATCAATGTTAGATATATATATTTGTTAGGGTTAATGCTGGGTGACTAGCTTATAAGCCCGTATAACAAACTATTAGGGTTAGATTTACCTACAAATATAGGTATCTCTTTTAAAAAATATATTTTATTAATAATGAATTAATAATCGGCATATGTGTATCCTTCAAGGTTAAAATTGTTTTTCCAGCCGTCTGCAACTCTATTACATCTTCAAAAAAATTCATTTTTGTTTCCATTATTTCAAGATTCTTTTTCATAGTTATAAGTACGAAAATGGCACTACTCATCACACACGATTATATGAAGATTTTAGTTTATATTTTAAAATGTTCTTGTTCACCACTTAAGTTTCAAAATACTTTTGTTCGCTATCTTCAAAAAATGAAATATTCTACCTCGCTCAATTATAAAGTTAATCTGAAAGGAACAGATTCTATCACGCTTGACAATTTTGCTCATTATTTAAAAGTGAGTGATCAATAAAATATTTTGTAATGTGTATGATAACTGAAATCCTATTGCAAGATGAGCAATACATTTTAGGGCAAATGGCTTACGACATCACTCACGTTTGAAAAAAAACCAGTTAGATCACTCATGTTTCAAAAACGCCAGTTAGATCACTAATATTTAAAAAATCACTATCAATCGGGTCACTCCATCAGATTTTTGAAGGGTATTTCTGTCCAAACACATTTTTTCCAATTTCTTTTTCAAAAAAATTGAAAGAGAAATCAAAAAAATCAAAAAACAAATCAAAAAAGAAATCGAGAAAAAATCGAAAAAGAAATCAAAAGAATATCGAAAAAATTGTAATCTTAGGATTGGACCAATGAGATTCCCCCTGTACAATTAGGTGCTTCGTTGAGTTTTTTTTTCATATGAAGGCTACTTTAGTATGTAGGAATTAGGAGTTTTAGTAGTAACTCAAAATGAAGGCTAGGGTGATTTCTAGCTTAGTATTGGGGCTGAGCTTGGCCGGGCCGATGGTTAATTTATGGTGGAAAGTTAGTGTATTACTATTAAGTTTTTTTATTCAATTATTAGTTAATTAATGGTAAAAGGTGCAAAGTTTTACCATTTGATAACATATTTTTTTTTTTTGGTATAGTTTATTAGGTAATACATAACATTTTAAAAAAAAATAAAGTCATTAATATCAATTATTCCCTCCAATTTTTTTATTTGTCTTTCTAGCTTAATTTTTTTGTTTGTAAATATTTATCTTTTTAGCATAATTAATTATAAATTTACATTTTCAATGTACTTTTTGGGTACTTTTTCCTATAAGTTATCAATCAACCAGTGATATTTCAATTGATTGTCATTTTATACTTTTAATGTACTTCTGACTAGTCTTTATTTTTCATAATCTATGTGCAAATGATTAGAAGGACAACTAAAAAATGGAGGGAGTTGTATATAAACGTACTTTTGTTTGCTTTTAGGGCACTCATGTGTATAAATTAATTTTGCTACATTTTCCCTTGCATTTATATCATTTTAGAATGGTACAATTTGATGATGTGTACCATTTTAATTGTGCAATTTTCATATACTTTTGTCCACAATATTTCTGTTTATATTTCTAATTGTTAAATGACGACCCTAATTTTCAATTCTACCTAAGTTATGAATTATAAGAGATTGGGGACCACCCTGATAAAATTTTCTGGATCCGCCCCTTGACGGGACTGTTGGTACTTATCACTTTAGTTTTTTAGCAGTTTACCTATATCGAAGGCATCCGTCGTATAATGAAATATCAACATTATGTGCTTTAATATCTCCAAATTAAAGGAGTGGTGGTATGTTTGGCATCGAGCACATGGGCAATGCAGATATGCTTGTCCTATGGAGGGTACATAGCATCTTCTATAACCAATTGAAATTATAAGCTAGGGTCTAGATATAACTCAGTGAAATGGATTTGGTACCAATCTTTTTTCTTCTTTCTCACTAGAAAGTATAATGGAAAGGGAAGTGAAAAGGTACATAACACATAATCACTTGATGTGGGAAGATAATCCCATGTCCACCTTTCTTTCTTCACCATAAAAAAATGGTGTCTAGTCATGCGATCACTTTGAAATATTTCTGCAAATATGTAGACAGATATGACAACATTTGGGTCTTTTCTGCAGAGAAAAATTCAACTTTCTAACTATGGTAGCATTCTAAGAGTGGGACGTGTCGATCCACCAAGAATTGGTATACATTTAATTTCCCCTAGGATTATGCAAATTTGTTTGAAATAATTAAAAGAGGTGATTGTTGGTTTAGTCTAGATAATAGATGAGAGTTTCATTTTAGTCTCAAATAGTTACGTTGTTGCAGATTAGTTCTTGAAAGTAGGTCTGTAAACGAGCTGAACCCTACCGAATATCGGAGGGTTCAAGCTCGGCTCGCAGGTCATGGCCACATTGGCTCGGTCGGCTCAACCGAGATGCAGCTAATGCTCGGCTCGGATTCGGCTTGTTCGAGCCGAACCGTTCGAAAAAGTTTGGTCCGAATGTGATGAAAGAAAGAAAGTTCGAACTAAATCTACCACAAAAACACAATTGAAGATTATCTTAACCTAAAACTGGTATGTCTACCAACGAAAAAGAGGAGGGCGGCAGCGGAGGCTTCTTCGGTACCGGTGGGGAAGAAGGTATGGGAGCCCGGAGGGGAAGGGAACTGGGAAAGGAAGGGAAAAAGGATGCTTCATGCTCGGTTGTGCATGTTTAGAATTAGGGTAGGTTAAGACGTTAGGTTATATAGATGATTCAATAATTGTAATTTTACCCCTATTCCCCTATTTATTAATTAATATTTATCTCATTTTTACTTTATCTCGAAACATACCTCAAAAGATATTCTCATACAAATCTATATTAAAATACTATTACATAATTTTACATCGAACCGAGCTTTTTCGAACCGTTTGCGGAACGAGCCAAATATTGATTTTCAAGGCTCTACATTTGATATCCCAAGCCAAGTCACGAATCGAACTTTTTCGAGCCGAATCTAGTTTTTAGATTCATTTACAACCCTACTTGAAAATGGAACAAGTGTAGCACTATGTCTATAAATGGTAAAAAAAGTGACAGACGTTGGTTGGTCATCGAAAAAACATCGACAAATGTGCAACATTCGGCACTTGTGTGGATTATAATACAATATTTTCGCCACTGTATGGACAAATCTGCAATAGTGTAACTATCTGGGACTATGTACAACTTCGTCCCACTATCCGCGACCAAATTTACAATTAACTCGAAATTAAAAAACAAAAACAAGGTCGATACATCTTTTAAATATGCCAATGCGAAATTAGTACTTCCTCCGATCCAAAAAGATTATAGTCTTTCTAGACATTTCAAAAATATCAGATATAATTAACTTTTCGCATAAATCAAAGCTCAACACTCCATTTATTTGCAGTAACAAAAACTTAAAATAGATAATTATTACTAGTTTACAAGATTATTACGTACTTCATATTCCAAGAGCAAAACTCTCTTTGTGCAATGAATCCTATTGTGAAGCTGGACTATTAATGAACTGCTTCATGTGTGTTGATGTACTTAGGGGAGTATTAATGTGCAGTTATATAAGAATATAGAAAAAAATATTTGGAATCATTAAAACTTTTTTTTTGTATGAAATGTATAGAAAGAAAATTTGTATGAATTGAAGGGAGTATTAATATTACTTATTCACTGATATGATTCATCTAAATAATCTTTAATTGCCATGCCACATACATTTCATTTATTTTGAAATATGACAATGTCAATCAAAATAAATTATAAAATATTGAATTATATGTTACACAACTAGTTATCGTCATACTTCCAATTGAGAATTGCGTTAATTATTAGGTGGAAAAGAGGATTATATTGTACTTCCTTTCATCCCTTAATCTTAAAATCATTTATTATTTTAAAAAATTTCAAAAAAGTTGAACTTTTTTCACATTTCAAATCTTCTCTCCATTCTTTTGTTTCACAACTGAAATTTCACTTAAAGATATAGTCCTAAAATGAAGGGACGGAACGGACAGAATACTAGCTACTATTATTTTGGCGTATTACTTATGAGCTGGTCGACAATTACGATTTTAATAACATTGTTTAATTAGAATCCTTTATTTATATGAAAACATATTTTATTATTATATTTTGTGAGTATCACATATTTCGTCCAATTCAAAATAGTTGACGTTTAATTTTTTTTCAAAATTGGATTTTGATCATCAATTATTGTTTATTGCTTATTCTAAAAAATAAAAATTTATATAATTCGATTCATCTTTTAATAGTTTAAAAAAAGAAGAAAAAATAATGATATGAATAAAGAATAATTGAAGATCAAACGTTTACCTCGATATATGTGAAAGACAACTATTTTGAATTGGAAGAAGTATTATTTTATTGAGCAAATGGCTTCATCGATCACTCACGTTTGTTAAAAAACACTAGTCGATCATCCTAGTATGACTTTGTATACTTCCGATCACCCATGTTGGGTATTATGTGTACTTTTGGTCACTCACACGTTTTTTTGGTACAACTCTTAATTTTTTGAAATTTTTCACATTTTTGTAAGGGTATTTTAGTCATTTTCCATAATTTTTTAACTTACATCAACTAACTTTCATTAACTTCCATTGCACTCTACATTTCCATGACAAAATTATGAGAGAATGACTAAAATATCATTACCAAAATGGTAAAAATTTCGAAAAATCAAGAGTTGTACCAAAAAAACGTGTGAGTGACCAAAAAGTATACATAATACCTAACATGAGTGATCGAAAGTATACAAAGTCATACTAGGGTGATCGACTAGTGTTTTTTAACAAACGTGAGTGATCGATGAAGCCATTTGCTCTATTTTATTTACTTAATTGTGTGCATACATTTGTACATATGAGTATTTATGTAAGTGCTTGTTTGTTAAATCAATTAAGTACTTAAAATTAATTAATTCAGTACTTATTACATTAAGTCTGTTGTTAACAAAAAATTTAAGTACTTAATAAATTCAGATCTGAATGAAATCCTTAACAAAATTTGAAGTCAAAATTTGCTACTTATTTTTCTCATCTTAATGACTAAATCCCATAATTCTCTCAAAAAACCAACTTTCCCAAATCTAACCTCAAAGATTACGCGTTTCTTTTCTCTTCAACACTTCTTTTCCAAATTATCTACACCAATTGATGAGGAAATTTCTGTCAAACTGATTAATAATATTTTTCTTTTTCCATTATTCAATTTATTTTTGATGTTATATATTTTCAATGTAATTCTCTATTTTAATTATGATAATGTTATGTTATGGTTAATACTGAATTTTTAGTTTTTTTGTTTGAATCTCTTTGTTACTATTACGGTGAACATAATATTTTCATGTTGATTTGGATACAAATTTTACTTATTAGTTGCGATTGTGATTGTTGATAATGATTTATGTTGTCAATGGTTGTGATTGGTGAACAGTCCAATTACTATACATCTTGATATAATTGGAGCAAAATGTGATCATGCTCACATTAAGCGCCCCCTCACGCCGAACCCACAGCTTGAAAGGGAGTAAATCACGGTACGATCCCCAGGACCAGAGTGTATGAAGGCCTGTCTACGCTGCGCACTTAGCCTGGGATAAAACTCCCAAACTGCCGCTGGCGCGGTTCGAACCCATGCCAATTGGAGCAATCTGCATACACCCTAGCCACTGGGGCAACCCGTGGGGTTTTACATCTTCATATAATGTGTGTATGAAAAAGTGATGATGAGGCAGTTGATACATATATATGACTAATAATCATAATTTTTTGTTTGTTAGGCCCTGTTTATGTTATATTTTATTGTTTAGATTTTAGATATTATAATTTTTAATTAAATATTTAATATTTATTTACCTACATTAACTATCTTCTTTATAATTTTATAATTTATTGAATGACATTAATTATTTTTGTATACAGTTTTAATATATATTAAATCAAATTATTATATTTATATTATTTATAATTTAGATTATAATATTTATACAAATGACTTATTTAGTAATTTATATATATGAATGGAGTATGCTATATGAGGTAATTTTGTCAATGTGACTTAAATTAAGTCTTTTTTTGTGAACTGTTATCAAACACTTAAATATTTCATTATTCAGATTCAGTTATCATTCAGATTCAGACATTCAGTAGTTTTTAGTCACTTGTTGTCAGACTTCAGACTTTAGATTCAGACGTTCAGTTTTCACAAATATGCCCTAAGTAAGATTCTCATGTGGCTATTATTTCATGAGTTTCTACTGTCATAATTTTTCAACTTTTTAACAAAATGTAATGGCAAATAATAATCCACCCTCACAAAGTTGAGCAGAATTGCGACCCCATTTATCTTCCATCATCTACATTTTCAATTGCAATTAGAGGGTAGGGTAACGGAGGATGAAAAAGGTGAATGATGAGGGTTGACGAAGATGGACTAATGTAGTCATTAGGGAGAAGAAGGTGGTAAAAAAATAAAAAAATATAGTGATGAAAATTACTTCTCAGAAAGAAGGTGTTATTTTATCAGATTTCTCCGACTAACATATCAAATTGAATCTTCTGGTCCGTTTTGATTGGGGTGAGCCTAGGTGAATTTAGTGAATTTTGTCATTCATCTTGTTTTGGAATCAATAAAAAAATAATCTAAAAGTTAACGTAAGTAAATGTAGGTTAATGCAGGTTAAGAGATTCACCCTCTTTCCCCCTCAAATCCTTCACTATCAAATAAAAGAGTAATGCTAGGCTAATCAACTAATAATCTCATTATTATTATTTTAGACTAAAACACCCATTAATATTATTCTCATACAATAAATACACTCCTCTACTAATATACCTCCAAAAAGGAATAATCTACAATACTCTTCTCATTTGAAGAAATAGCTAAGCGATATTGGTTGTAATCCCCTCAAGTACAAATGCACAGTACATTAATGGGTTAATGGTACCAAAGATAACTGAAAGTGTCTAATATTTTCAAGTCGATCCCTCATGTTAAATAGATCAGACTATATTGGTTCACTCAACTGTATTTTTTTTGGAAAACTTGATCACTGGGCGGCGGTTTTTCGTTATTAACTCCGTTTTTTCTGTCAAATTTTAATCGATATTACGACAAAAATTGTGATGAGCTCAACAAAAAAGAAAAACAAAATTTAGTGAATAACTTATCCCAGCATAATAATTTTGTCATTAACTTTGTTTTCTAGGTTTATCATTATATCTTTATGGAGCTATATAAGTATGAGTAATCAATCTTTTTATTAATCTTCTCATTTGATTTTTTATACTTTTGTATTTATTTTTTATTGAATATGTTTATGTTTTTTTAATGTTTTCATATTAATCAGATCTAATTTGTAAACAAAATCAATGGAAACATGATGTTTTATGTAAAAATAAGTTTATATTTTTATGAGAACATTTTTCAAGTTACTAATTATATTGTTTCATTTAGTGAAGGATAATATTATCCAAACAAGAATCATAATAGTTTCACCAACATTCATCTTTATTTCCCTAATCTAGATTTTAATTAGTTTTAAATGTTTACCCTCACCTAAATTCACCCCAATCTAAATACACCATAGAAATCATGCTACTCAATGATTGTTACCTTACAATGTTTTATTAGTATGAGGAAAGACATTTTGTATGTTTAGAAGTAAATTAAAATAAGTAAGAAATTAAAAGTATCATAAGCAACCCCCTCATCATTCCAAATTTCTAACACTATTATGTCATATTTTCTTATTAGGTTAGTGGACAGACAAATTCACAACCACTGACCATAATTAAGGTTATGTTTACATTTTACTTATAAATATAGGTTATCTCCAATATATTGACAATAAATATTATAAATAAAGCATATTTCTATAGTTTACATGGTATCCAGTCTAATGATTTTTGAGGATAAATACAAATTTCGTTACTCGGTGAATTTTCTACTATGTGATACTCACCAACGAGATTTTTGTTGATTTTATTCTATTCTTGTTTTGCATTGTTTCTTACAATTTTTGTTTTATTTGAAACCTATTTCTTTGAAGTTATATATCCTTTCATAGTTTGAGATTTTGCCCCCACTAATGTTGTTGCAAATTCATGAAAATTTATACAAATTGTCATGTGGTTGAGGGAGGAAGATAGCATTATGAATAAATGGGAGTAGCTCACTGAAAGAAAGAAAAGAGAAGAAAAAATTTGATTTATTCAACCTCCAGTTGAAATGGACTTTTGAACAGAATCTAACAGTTATTGATTGGCGAATTACGCATAGTCTGGCTAGTCTTATACGCATAGTGTGACAAGTCTTATACGCATAGTATGACAAGTCATATATACACCGATCTAACTATGAATTGACGAATTAGGCATAGCCTAGTTAGTCTTATATGTAGCGATCTGACAGGTCCGAAAAGAATGAGGTTCATGGCACTTATTGATTAGCCATAAGCATTATTTGACAAGTCCGATATGCACTAATCACCATCAGTTTGATGAAAGATATTAGCGGACGAATAACACAAAATCACCCTTCACTTGATGGAGGGTGTTTGATTACTGGGCGAATAGCCCACAACCACCCATCAGTCGGAAAATTATATTTCCAAAGCCCTACTTTTCAATGCCTAAATCTTTTCCGAAAATACCTACACCGAACCAGTGAATTCAACGTTGAAAAGAATACCCAACCTCATATTCATTGGCTCGGTAACCACAATTCAATCTTTTCATTATTTTTATATTACAAATATTACTATTATAAGTTTTATTTATTTATATTAATAATATTTAATAACATATTTACAATAATAATAATAAATAACAAGAAACTAAAATTACAGTGTACAATCGAATCAGTGAATTTACGATTGAGTATTCATTCTAACCTTAGATTTATTGGTTCCTAAAGTACTTTTAAAAAAATTGGATTTTAAAATATAGGACATTGAAAATATAGGTACTCCTTTCACTCCTATGCAACTTGCACGAATATCTATACATATATGCTTGTTGAGTAATGTGGGGATGGGCGTGCACGCGAAAAAGTAATAGTTACTTTAATTCATTTGAGTGATGGAGGATAATGGGAAATGAAAGGAACCCTACTCTAGCCTATTTTATTCATGTTTTGATAATATTAGACTAAGAATAACCCCTATAAATAATTATTTATTTTTTCAGGTGATTCGATGACTCTAGCCTTTCCTCTTAGTCTTAGGTATAGAGAAATCATATGAATGAATGGTGGAAAATAGATAGGTTTTGGAAGATTTGATTATGCATCCCAGAGAGAAAACATTAACTTTGATAATATTGCATATGGATGCATATAAAATTCTAGTCATTGGCATTTTTGTTAAAGTATGAGGTAAAATATAAATATTTGTAGGATCTAAATGTAAAAATAATATATTATATTATAATAATTGGAATATAAACTACATTAATATTGGTTATTAGTAAGATAGATACTATCACATTAGTATTGCAAATCCATTACAAATGATTACGACCGTTTCAAATGTTACGATCTTTATAAAAGTTATATCATAATTAGCTTTGATGGACGGTTAATATTACATTTATATTTGAGATGATGGTGATCCTTCTTTACCTATAAATAGATTCTTTTGTCTATCAAAAAGAATCATTACAACTATTACAATAACACATAAAGTAAAGCTTATAGGTAAAGGGCAAGAAATCACTTTCATACTTTCTGGTAGTGTTGCAAACGAGCCGGGTTTTAATTTTACTTAGCCGGGTAATTACCCGGTAGTAACGAGCCGGGTATCAAACCTATTACCCTCGTATCGCTCGATAAGGACACGAGCGGGTATCGAGCCGGGTTTTTGAGTCGGGTGACGAGCGGGTGCAGGGTTACCCCCAAATTTCTATTTAAAAAGAAATATTTTAGGTTATCTGCAATAAGATTTAATTGTCGAAATGCAAATTTGGAAATTCTTTTCAATACTAGTCTTATATTGGTCAATGAAATTAATTATGTTTAAACTTTTAACATATATATTATATAAATATAAAACATAAAATATATACGAGCGGGTTATCGAGCGGCCCCAGGTTTTCCAAATCGGATATCGAGTAAAAAAAATTACTCGAGTATCGCTCGATTAGGATACGAGCGGGTAACAGACCAAAGTTTTCCGAGCCGGGTAACGAGCGGGTTCCTAATTACCCAGTCCTTTAACAGCACTACTTTCTGGCAAGCTCACGAGATCAACAAAAATTTTTAGTCCATGTCAATTCATAATATTTGCGTCTAAATGACTGGAGGTATGAAATTATATTTTTCATTTTACATAATGTGATAATCATGTAATTCAAGATTTTTGGATAATGTTATATTATGTTTCAAATAACAATTGGTATCAAAGGTCTTAATATTTTTAACATCTTTCATGTCTGTTTTCTAATATGTATAACTTATGTTTAGAATAATGATAACGGACATCTTATTCACTTCAAGACATAACGTGACCAATTATGTTGACAGTATTATGTTGCTCTCATTTACGGTCTAGCTATGAAAGTTATCAATGTGCTAGTACATGGAAGTAACAAGTTGCAAAATAATTTGTGCATGCCTTGACTCCCCATTCATAACTTGATTAGTCAAGGCATTTAAGGTAACAAAATAAACAAGCGATTTACATATCACGCACGCCTTATGTTCTCAGTATGAAAATTATAATAAATCCTACAAAGTGGGAGAATGTAAGAATGATATATTATTATATTTTATCATTCAAATTAATTCAAATAATTAGAATTTAAACCACATTAATATTGGTCATTAGTAGGATACTTATTATCACATTAATATTCCAAATCTGTTACAAATTGTTACGACTGGTATAAAACGTTACAACCGTCATAAACATTACACCATAATTAGCCTTGGTGGATGGTTAATATTGTAATATCCGGCGCAAAGTGGGTGATGTGATATGTTTGATATGATTTAATTGGTACTACTCATACCATCAAGATGCATCTTCTTTTCGGTAGCCCAACTCATAAGAACTCCAAAGTTAAGCGTGCTTGACATAGGGTAATTCTCGGATAGGTGACCCCAAGGAAGTGTCTTGGTGAGCAGGTGAGTGACGATAAAATGTGCTGGAAAGACCTATGGTAGTTTGTGAGGCCAGTCCATCAAATCAAATAACGTTCCGATAGAATTTCTGGGGTGGGGCGTTACAAATATTACATTTAAATTTGAGATGATGGTGGTCCTTTCTCTACCTATAAATAGATTCTTTTGTCCATAAAAAAGAATCATCACAATTATTACAATAACAAATAAAGTAAAATTAGTAAAGCTTATAGGTAAGAAGGAATAAATCACCTTCATAACACAAGCAATTCTAGTCCATTTGAATTCATAATATTTGTGTCTAAATGACTGGAGATATTAGATTATGGTTTTCATTTTACATAATGTAATAATCATGTAATTCAAAATTTTGGGATAATATTATATTATGTTTCAATTAACACTAATCGGCAACCTTCAATCAGTAACTGCCAGGAATGCCATTCTTTTTCGAACCCGGTCATATTAGTGCGTATAGGACTCGCCAGATAATGCTTATCGGAAGCGCCAGACAATGCGTCTAAGACTCGCCAGAGAATGCGTATCGGACTAGCCAGACAATGCGTATAGGACTCGCCAGACAATGCGTAATTCGCCAATCAGTAACTTTCAGGAACGCCATCCTTTTCGTACCTGTCAGATCTAGTTTAAAATTCCACTTCAACTCGAAGTAGAATAAATCAATTGTTTTTTTTCTCTGCTTTTTATTCATTGGGATACTCCCATTTGTTCATAATCCTTATCTCCCTCCCTCAAACTCATGGTCATTTTTCTAAATTCCCATGAGTTTGCAACAATATTAATAGTAGTAAATTTCAATAGAAAGAAAAATCAAGAAATATTATAAAAGTAAAACTGAAAAAGGTCAACGAAATCCCGCCGGTGAGTATTACATAGTAAAAAACCCACCGGCAGAGCAGCGGAATGTGTAGTTAGGCCTCAAGAATCGACAAGCTCTGATATCATGTAGAAATATAGAGGGAGATATTT
The DNA here is from genome assembly GCA_003412495.2 of Echium plantagineum. NCBI lineage: Eukaryota > Viridiplantae > Streptophyta > Magnoliopsida > Boraginales > Boraginaceae > Echium > Echium plantagineum. The sequence goes on along the minus strand of CM016566.1, from coordinate 24,283,101 downwards.
TATTGATGACAATGTTTCTTGTTGAATACAATATAAAAAACCTATATTTATAGCTAACATTAATCTAACTCTAACACTAGTATACTCTACGGACTTATGGGCTAGAGTTGTCCATTAGCCTAACAATGTGTCAATCATTTAAGAATAAAGAGAGTGTTACTGTAGAAACTACTGCACACTTGGTCGGGGTTTATAATTGCTTCAATTATATCAAATCAACTCTCGAGATATTAACCAACTAGCTTGTCTAGTTCTTATTAATCCATGCCTCAACGGAAGTTATGGGTTTGAGATTTTGAGAGGATCAAAATATTTACGGATGCTTCTGTCCCGTTATTAGCTTAGATTTCTCTTTTCCCGATTAATATAAGATTTGTTTCCGGCTGTTAATACCGGCGATGAAAGTTCCGCCGATGATTGGGTTACACGTGAGGGGAGTGTTAAGATGCACAACTACATCGAAAGTCGATGTCCTCCCGGGTTAATATATAAGCTCTTGGGCTACTCCCCCTATTACCAATTGGTTTTAGAGTGGAACCCCATAGACTCTTAACATGGTATCAGAGCTAGGCCCTAGTTATTGAGGCACGTGTAACCCGCCGATGTTGTTTCCAGCAGTTAATACCGGCGAGGAATATTCCGCCGACGATTGGGTTACACGTGAGGGGGAGTGTTAAGATGCACACCCACATCGATAGTCGATGTCCTCTCGGGTCAATATATAAGATCTTAGGCTATTCCCCCTATTGCCAATTAGTTTTAGAGTGGAACCCCATAGACTCTTATCATTTACTTATAATATAATACCTTTTGATAAAAAAAACTCACTAGATCTTCATGAGCCAATTGTATTGTTTAAACAAGCTCATCCTATATAAAATGATCTCGTACCTATATGTATACTACGTGACCGCAAATTGAATAGAAGGAACATGGGTAGATTGTGATTTGGTTGTGATTACGTGCTCAGGGCTTATCTTAACTTTAAAGTGGAATTGTGGAAGGATGATACTACGTTTATACATATGAAAATCATGGGTAATGAGGAGAGTGACGTATGAATTACTATAATATATAGTCATATTTAATTTTCTATATTGAAGTACAATATGTAATTGGAGATTCTTGGTTTTACAAAAAAAAAAGAAAGAAAAAAAAGTTCTCCACCACCAGGCACAAAATATTTGTTGAGAGTACAATATACTAAATTTTAACATGAAGGAGTATAAAACAATTAATATTGCTAAATAATTAAAATTGCCTGCTGATTGTACAAAACAATTATCATATTGCTAAATACTTAATATTATTCTCATTTCATTTTATACCTTTTTTTAATCAACAATTTATTATGAAATATTAATTTTCAAGTATAAACTTATTCATGTTTTCACTGTTTAAATGAAAATGATAATATTATATCATTACCACCCATTTTATAATTATAAATTATTAAGGATATAAATGAAACTAACATAGTTTTGCTTTTGGAGAGGCTAATATATTGACAATGAGATAAGTAATCTCTACGTTAACTTTTTCGTCGAAGAACTGATTCTAATAGAGGTTTGAACCTAGAATTTAAAGCTTGAACGGTTACCCACGGTTTTTATTTTTGGCGCTCATTTGAGATGGTCGTGGCAAACATTGTGATTAAGCAATAAATTGTGATCAGATCTAGACCTTGGCTGTTTCAAAATTATGCTCTATTTATTCATCCGTCTATGTCTTCATTTGCATCATCAACAATAGAAACAACACACAACAAAACTGAAAACCATACTCTCAAATTTTTAATTAGATTTTGTCTTGTGATTCCGACAAACTCGTATGAAGTCCGTTTACAATGTTAGTAAAGCCAATTGTTGGTTATTTTATCCTACGAGACCATTTGTTTCAAGTGTTTCAAATTAGAAAGGTTGGAAAAAATTCAGGTTCCTATATGATGACCATCTACTAACATGTATCTGATTAGAGGTTCTTGACGGAATGGTCCAGTAAATGGGTCACTGTTGCACTTTGGTCCTCGTAGGTGGCACTGATGCACAAATTGTCCTTGTAACTGTGTAGTGGGTGTGGGAACGGTCCCTAAATTAACGGTTTTGTTAATTATTAACGGCTATAACTTAAATTTGGGGTATTTTTATAATTGTGATATATATTTGAGGACATAATATACTATTTTGAATTCTATGTCATCTTCCCACCTTCCTTTCCTCTCCCTTATTGAAGATACCTCAATTACTACACTTCGAGATAGAGGATCGATATTATAGGTTGTTACCCAAAATATTCTATAAAGTAGTAATTTCAACTACAAGATAGATTTAAATTTTGCATGTTTTTCCTTCAACCACTGAGGAAATTATGAATTGAAGGATCATTTTCACACCGCTACACACTTACATGGAGTATTTGTGCATCGATAGCAATTAAGGATAAGCATTGGTAGCACAGTGGTGAAGAAGTCATCCTAGGCGCGCTGGAAAAGGAATTCGGTTTCGAATCCCCCAACCCTCACTGACAGTCAAATAATCTAGGAACTACAAATAATAAACATTTCCTTTAATAGTTAACTAGAAATAATAAAACTTACTATTAATACATAACAACCCAATTAATAGACTGTTTCTTGATTTTTCCTTTATATATATGTATTGTAACCTTAATTTTATTCAATTCTCTAAATTCGTAATTTTCAAGTCTTCAATCTTTTAGTTATAGTAATTCATCAATCTACAATACTTAGTTTATTCGGCGAGTCAAATAATAATTCTTCAAGACATCAATTGGGCATTGACGCATATAATTTCAAATCAGGTGATATTATTCTTCTTATTTATCTTTTTGCAAGTTACTTTATTTTAAATTTCACATATTTAGGTATATAACTTTATATATTAATTGTTATCTTTAATTAATTATTTATTTTCATATAGTATCGTCACGCAAAAATTTATCTGGAAGTGAAAAGGGAATAAATTAAAGAAACAAGAGATTGAAGAACTAGTTGAATCACAAAAAAGAGCTCTCTATAAAAAAATTCACGAGAACTTCAAATGTTCATGAGCAATCAAATCCAATTTCAAGTGGTGAAACTTTGTGAATGAATTTAATAATGAAAATATTATGCTAAGTCAATCTAATAACGAAAAGTCATCTAATGATAATCAATCTTTACCACATATCGATATCTATGACCCAAGAACTTGGAAAAATTTTGATAATAAATCAAAAGATATTTTAGTTGAGAAGGGCTTTGAAAGAGAATTAAATGTTGAATTTCCGTTAGATGAAAACCGTAGACATTTTTCATATAATCATTATTCTAGAAAATTAAGAAATGGGGAAAATTAGTGATTGAAAATGCTTAGCTTGGTTTACTCTAAATATGTTGATAAAGTATTTTGTTTTTGTTGTAAGTAGTTCAAATTTAGTAACAATACAAGTTTATTAGCAAATGAAGGGTTGATGGATTGGAAACATATTTGTGAAAAATTATCTGATCATGAAAATAATATTGAACATATTACTAATATAAACTCATGGAACGAGTTGAGGTTAAGGTTGGATAAAAATCAATCTACCATATTATTAATATAGACTAGACAATAATGAACTAAGAGATTGCTCTATTCATCTTAAAAATGTTTTATCTCATAATGGTTCATCTCATATTGATTAAAATAATTTATTATTTGAATTGAGAGTGTTGCAAGTGACTTATCCGATATGTCAATGTCAGCTATTCAAATTTTAGAATTTGTCAAACGATCTGATTGTTATCCAAATGTTTTAATTGTATATAAAATTTTATCAACTTTGCCTGTTTCGGTAGACTCAGCGGAGAGAAGCTTTTCAAACTGAAGTTGGTCAAGACATACTTAAATTCCACAATGTCACAAGAGAGTTTGAACAATTTGTCGATTTTATGCATCGAGAAGGAGAAGTTGAGAGAAATAGATATTGATTCTATCTTTAATGATTTTGCTGCAAACAATGTTCGGAGAAATAATTTTTTTGTAATAAAGGTCCTTTTTTCAGTTTTCACCCCGAACCACGAAAATTCAGGACCAGCCTTGATTACTGAAATCAAAGTTAAAGAATGATCTACTTAATGAGACTATTTTGGCAATTACCACTATATGATGAGCCACTAAGCATGATTCATATAATAAATACTAATGACTATCCTTTTCAACTGTAATCCGAGCAAGTCCTTATCAATCAATCTCATTGATTATAATTGATTATAGTATGATGTTCATTAAACAACCAGAAATGCTTAGGTAAGTGGTAACGCCATATAAAAAGTATAGATGTTTAATTTGTTTATATTATTAACATCAAGTTAACACAAGATTAATTAACAAGTGGCCAACTCATGACACCAATTATTGGAAGGACAAATGAGAGGTGGAAAGCTCAAAAAGCCAATACTAAAAAAAGACAAGTTAATAATTAAAAGGCTAAAATAAAATTAGAGATCTCATCATCAACTGAAAAAGGAGAAAGAGATTTAGTGTGAAACGTGATCAAACATCAAGTTTTATTGTGACCCCTTGGATGCACTCACACCACCACCATTATTACTAGAGAAAATTGTTGAAATGGTCTCCGATAGTATGACCAAGTTGCACTTTGGTTCCTAATAGTTACGCGGTTGCAAATTAGTCCTCGAAAATGATAAAAAAGTTGCACTTTAGTCCCCACGTCAAGTTTTCCGTTGACATTTCTGGTTTAGGCGTTAAAATTGGGGTAAAAATATAATTATTAAGACTTAAAATTGATTTTTTGCCCCAATTAGTGCCGAAATGAAACTCCACAACCCTAATTGGGGTGAGGAAGAAAGAGAGTTTTGGCGGGAGGGGGTTGTGGAGTTTTATTTTGGCACCAATTTGGGCAAAAAAATCAACTTTAATTCTTAAAAATTATATTTTACCCTAATTTTAACGCCTAAACCTGAAATGTTAATGGAAAACTTGACTTGGGGACTAAAGTGCAACTTTTTTACCACTTTTGGCGACTAATGTGCAACCAAGTAACTATTGGGGACCAAAATGCAACTTGATCATACTATCGAGGACCATTTCAGCAATTTGCTCATTATTACTACTATTATGTTCGATATTTTTAGTTGTACTACAAACTATTATTAGTCTCACGAAATGACTTTCAACAACGATTTCTTTCCCCCACTACAAGTAAGGAGGGGAACATACACACCTAAATAGTGTTTTTTAAAAGAGAAATAATTATTTTGATTCTGGATGAAACTTCATGAATTACTACACTTTCAAATAGAGAGGCAAGATAGTCATTTCACTCAGTCGTAAAACACTATTAGCTACTATATTGGTGTGTGTACAACAGATCAAGTAAGGAGGGTGTTTTACTAGTCAGACTTCTCGTCTTACTCGTATATCTTGATTTGAAGATAATTACACAAATTATCCTAAAGCTTTTTCAAATTCAAGATTTATTAGTGTTCGGAGTTCGAATTAATATATTACTAGTCCTTCGAAATTATGTAAATATGTTGCTCAAAGAGTCAATTTCTTTGTAATTAGGCTTGTTTAGATTATTCTTAAAATCTCGTTTGCTACGGTAGGGGTGGGTGGGGTGTCTCGAAGAAGAAGGGAGTAGAAATTGTTTAGTTATGTAAAATATTTTAGAATGCGTCACCTATTCGTTAGATTAGTGTCAGGGATACAATTATCATTTTGCTGTTTAAAATGGGAAAAAAGGACAAAGGGGGCATTCGAGGATAGATTGGTATCCTAGAAAAAAACTGATATTATAGTGAGCTCACAGAAGATAAAAAGATAGGTCAGGGGCAATTCCGCCAAAATACCTTATGCAATCTCCAAAGATATGAAAAAGGTTTAGTGATGCCCTGCCCATCGCAGTATTCCTAGTTACATTTGTAACGCCCCGTCCCTGAAAGCAGGTCGGAACGTTATTTGATTTGATGGACTGGCCTCACAAATCACCACAGGTCTTTCCAGCACGTTTTGTCCTCACTCACGTGCTCACTGAGTCACTGGGACACTTCCCAGTGGGTCACCCATCCTAGAATTACCCCAAGTCAAGCACGCTTAACTTTGAAGTTCTTCTGAGTTGGGCTACCGAAAAGAAGATGCATCTTGATGGTAAGAGTAGTACCAATCAAATCATATCAAATATATCACATCGCCCACTCAGGGCCGGGTATTACAATATCCCCCACTTAAATAATCAACGTCCTCGTTGATCCACATCCAAATCCACATCCACATCCACATCCAGGACCGTACCATCCGTGTGAGACTCATCTCACAATTCCGGACGGCTCGGCTCTGATACCATTTGTAACGCCCCGCCCCATAACACCGGGTCGGAACGTTATTTGATTTGATTGACTGACCTCACAAACCACCACGGGTCTTTCCAGCACGTTTTTGTCCTCACTCACGTGCTCACTAGGACACTTTCCAGTGGGTCACCCATCCCTAGAATTGCCCCAGGTCAAGCACGCTTAACCTTGGAGTTCTTCTGAGTTGGGCTACCGAAAAGAAGATGCATCTTGATGGTATGAGTAGTACTAATCAAATCATATCAAACATATCACAACAACCACTCAGGGCCGGGTATTACAACATTACTCCTTCATTTCACTTTAATTGACTTCATGCTTTTCGAAACACAACTTCAATCATCAATTACTTTATATTTATATTATAGAAAATTACAAAAAAATTAATATTATGAAAATATTTCGAAAAATGAATTTAATTATATCAATTTTATATTTTTCGAATGAATGAATATAAAGTAATTTATAGTCAAAGTTTAGCACGAATTTCTAAAATGTCAATTAAAGTGGAATAGATGGAGTAACGATGTCATCGGACATTATTTGATGTAAAATTGTCAATAATGGAATCAACATCTGTATTCTCTAACATATACTTCTCGATGCATAAAATTTCCAAGTCACTCAATCTTTCCTGTGACATTGTTGATGTCAGATATATTTTAATCAACTTCAATTTCGAAAAAATCCTCTTTGTTGACGCTATTGACACATGCAATGTTAACGAGATTTGATAGACAACCGCAACATTTGAAAAATAGTCAACATGGTTAACAAATTCCAAAATTTGTTCTTTTATCGTATAAATATTTACGATGCAGCATATAATAAAATAGAATAATCATTATTAATAAACATGTAAACAACAAAATATAAAATCAAAAAATTATAAAATTAAGTAACAACATATATAAAGTATGGAATTAAATAAAATGCAAAAATTAACAATAGAAAGAGGAACAACGTCACCTGAAATTTTAATGAAATAATTATGATCACTGTGTAGATTCCACCCTGTTTAGTCGAGCAGTAACCTTTTTTCAAAATCAAAAAATTTTATAGGTATAATAAAAAAAATTACTCCCTCCATCCCTAATTAATAGGGAGATTTCACTTTGCACAAATTCTAATAAAATTTTGATTTTGTCTCTCATATAAATTTTCCTTCCACTCACCTTCCTCACAATTCGTCAAAGAAGGAACCAATTTTGAGACGTCTGAAAAAGAAAAACATCTTTATCAATGAGGGATGGAGACAGTAATATAGAAATTAACCTTTATATTTATATTTTGATATATTTAAATAGTTTGAACAATCATTTAATTTTACTTTATCAATTTCAAACACCCAATATAAAAAATCTAAATCCGCCACCCAATATGGTGCAAGGTCCTCTGTTGAGCCTCTGTTGAATTCTCGAGAAGCAATCCAACAGAAGTCATTGTAACACGTTAGAAGATACATTACTAAAACACCACCCAGAAACTATATCAACTTAGCATTCATAGTCTGTTTGAAATATTTGTTGATTAACCTAATCATTCTTCCTTCGACAACGTTGCATCCTGTAGAGCATCAAAGAAAATATAGCAATAAATAGAGAAAAATTGTTAAAATAGTCACAGTAAATATATATTAATAAATTATAGTTTGGTCCCATAATTAATATTGACACTGCTAAAATGATCCCAGATATTGATACCAAAGGTACGTTTAGTCCTTAAACATTACTTTGAGACGCCGATATCTCAATAGTCTAGTGGCATCTGTCCCAACCATTCATGCATGCGAGATGTTTTGGGTTCTAACCCCGTTGGAGACAAAATTGTCTCATATTTTACACTAACTGTGTATTAATAGTAGTTAGAAATTTCTGTATTCATTATTTGTATACTATTGTATTCTTCATTCATCACTAATTTATAGAAGAAAAAAACGTTACTTTTAGATGGGAAAACGTGATTTTGAGACAAAAATAATGTTTTAGCACAGTTAGCACCCATATACGCGATTAAAACGAAGTACTCCTTCCATCCCTTTTTATAGGATCATTTTGACTTTTTATTGTCATCTGGACACGACATAGAACGTCACTATCTCGTATTCTATATTTGAAAAAATTGTAAGAAGTTGATATTCGAATCTAACAAGATCTCATATAACTATATCAACCTCAACTACTATTTTAAACTAGTCTAGCCATCATATAGTAGTCTAACATTTTGGGTTTGCATAAAGAAGCATATATTAACAAAGTTCTAGAAAGATTTAGTATGGAGAATGTTTATCACCAACTATAGCAACCATTATGATGGGTGATCGGTTTAACTTGTATCAATACCCAGGAATGACATTAAAAGGGGAAATATGAAAAATGTTTCATAAGCTTCATCGTTTGGTAGCATTATGTATGCTCAAGTCAATAGTAAAGCCAACATTGCATATGTTGTTGGAGTTTTTTAGGCATATATCAGAGTAACCCAATATTTTATATGTAAATTAGCGATAAGGTGAAATTCGAACCCAGAACATTTTGGTCACTAGCCACAGCCTTTTCCACTAGGCTATTCGATTAACTCCTAACTTCATGATACTTGAATACTTTAATTTGTATCCTTTAGTTAGGGATCATCTATCATTAACTAAATACTAGTAATGTGTTTAATGATCACTTTCTTTCCTATTAACTAGAGATGGAGGGAGTAACTGATATTGCTCGGAAAATCAATTCTTTTTTATGTGAACTTGTTTTCCACCTTACCTCTAAATTCATCCGTTCATACCAAACGCAACTTCAGAGTTACCATATACTAATGAGAACGGCTACGTCCATTAATATTACCATTCATCAATTTTCATTAATCAATACATAAAATTATTTTTAATGCAAATATGGTACACAGTACTAAATAGATCGTTCTATGATGATACAAAATAAAATATTCAAAAACAAATATACCAAAATTATCTATGTACGAATTTATTTTGTGTTGAAAAATTCATTAAACAAACGGGTGATTATCTAAAATTTAAAAAATAAGCAATTGATATCAATGAATTTTATTGACAAAATGGTATGTATTACTTAAAATGTATCAAAATAAAAAATTATATATATCTTAAAATGATACAATATACCTTTATGATGATTAATAAATCAATAATGAACAAAAAATTTAAGAAATTGTAACGTTCATATATTGGTATATGACAAAATGAGATTTGACCAACGCATAGGCGGATCTAGAATATCTAGCAGGCCTTTGTTTAAGAATCTTAATCTCATCGCCACCTTTAATTATTCTAATGATATTTTATTTTATGTCATCTAAATATGTTAGACAAAATAAGATGCAATAATACATGGTCATCAGATCATTAGATTTCAGTGATACGAATGTTGAAAACTACAGTTTTTGACTCGCTTTTTAATTAATTATATTAAAGACAATTAATCAAGTTTAGCTTTTCATTAAAAGCTGTTTTGATTCTGATATTGTTTCCGTTACATTAAGGTGACAATATTTTATATCGAGGTGGTGAACTAATTCTTTTCACAATAGGCAACGTATATTCTATTATTATAAAGGTTGAACCGTAATCTGAATTATCGCGTCATTTTCTGTTTCGGAAAGTTGTGAGAAGGTAAATAGGGGATATGCGTGAGATGGTCAGGGAATTTGAAGTTGTCTGTTAACCAATTTCGCAACATATTTTGCCTCATAAAAGACTCGAACCCAAACATTACAGGTAGCAAGACATGATGTTACTCACTCCAAACTCATTACCACATAACCGAGATACGTATATTCTATTATATATATGCAAAAGGTGGTTATTAATTACCGTTAACGATTTGGCTAGACTTTGTGTTGAAAAATCATTTATTCTTCACTAGAATCCGAAGTGACATCTATGGGATTCTTGCATCAGCACGTTTACGAAGAGAGGTCTAAACTATCAATCTTTTCAAATAAGAGACTGAACTATTCTTCTTTTAAATTTGTCCTTATCTTGTAGTTTGCCATCAAAAGATTAAATTAAGATAAGGATAAAATTGGAAAACACACAAAAAAAATATTGAGGCAGAATTTGTAATAATTAAACATGGGAGTTCACCAATAAAATAAAATAAATATTTTAATTGATAAAATAATTTAAAAAACCCTCATTCTTCCAAACACCCACCCCCACCCCTACCTACGGGCAACACTATACACACACCCAAATAGTGAATTACTATTGCTAGAAATGACTATTTTGGCCTCCCATTTAACTTCCTCAACTACTACACTTCCAAATAGGGGGGCAGAATGGTCATTTCATGCTACAGTAACCCACTATTTGGGTGTGTGTATAACAGATCAGCTGCGAAACCAAACCTCAAGGCCCCCTCCCCTGAAACTCAATCAGCCATCGTCCCCTCCTTCCAAGAAACGTTGCCCTTCTCTGTTCTTCCTTATTTCACCTCCAATCCCGACCATAGATTTCAGCACCCCCCAAACCACCGCCCTTGTTCCCCACACCTCACATCCTCCTCACGACACTCGCCTTAAACGCCGCCAGCCCAACAACCATCCTCCATCCTCCAGATTTAATGTAACCCAACAATCACAGTTATATAAAAAAAAATCCAACATTAGTGGTCTGTTTGGATTGGGGTGAATCAAGGGGAATCAAGGAGAATTTAGTTTTTTTTTGTGTTTGAGAACCTAATAATTTTCTATCCTAGGAGAAACTATTCCCTTTGATTCACCCCCATTACCACTCATTCCCCTCCAAATCTCTACCCTCCAAATCCAAGGGGAATCAAGGAGAATACAATATTAAACGTTAAAATATATTCTCCCTGATTCCCCTAGTTCAAAATTATGGTACCCAAACAACAATAAAATATATTCTCCCTGATTCCCCTTGATTCTCTTTCCCGAGGAGAATTTTAAACGGACCATAGATCAAAACAAATCAAACTCCAGATTTTGCTTTTGAAAACAGAAATTAAAATTGATTTTTTTGCTTCAATATCTACAACTTTCTGCAATTTGAAACTAATGGTTGTCCGACTCCAAGTTTTTCTTTTGCTTCAAACTCCTGATTTCTTTTTCGGCTAGTGATGGACTAGTGGGGCTGATTTGTTTAGGAGATGATGCAATTTGACTTATTTTCCATTTCTTTGTGATATATTGTGTACGATGGTTGTCGAAAATGATGGAGAAAATGGTGGTGAGATGCTGTCGGTGGAAGAGGAGTAGAGGTACTGTCAATTGTGTAGGTCGTCGGGTGAGGTGGGGTAGGGGTGGATAGTTTAGGGGCCAGAAGAAAATAAGCCATTGTATTTTATTAGTTAACTTTTTTCTTTCATTATTAAAAAACTTGCCTCAAAATCTAATTTTAAGTGAGTATTCAATTTTACCCTTATCTTAATTTAATTTTTCGATGGCAAACATAGCCGGACCTAGGAATCTAATATTGGTGGTGCAATTGTTAATTTTTTCTTGAGAATTACCTTGTTTATTTAAGAAAGTTTATAAAATTTATCGTCTTTTTACAAAGGAACACTCTAAAAAATTATTGTTTTGTGTTTAATGTAACAATTTCTATTGTACCTTACAATATAAATTACTAATGTATTATATGCATTTGCTAATTTAAATTTTCAAACTCTAATAAAATATAGTCCTCAATTTAAAAGGAAACTCTAAAAAGAATATAAAGACAACAATTTATACAATTATCTGTCAAAGGGAACTTTCTTTTTAAAAGGAAACTCTAACAAGAATATAAAAAACAAGGCTTAAACAAGGATCGAAACCTGCACCCATGCCAACAAGCTTACTCCCTCAACCATCTGCTCTGCAAACATTCTTTGTTAATTTATCAACATCTATAATACACATTTTAAAAACAAAGATTCTGGTGGTGCATTTTCACCAGTTGGTTATGCATAAGTCCGGCTATGGTGACAAAACACAAGATAGGGGGCAAATTGAAAAAAAAGATAGTTCAGTCTCATATTTAAAAAGATCGATAATTCATACCTCTCTTCGCAAGCGTGTCGATAGTTTAGGGGGCCTAAAAGAAATAAGCCTTATATATGCAAAAGGTGGTTATTAATTACCGTTAACGATTTGGCTAGATTTGTGTTGAAAAGTCATTTATTCTCCACTAGAATCTTAAGTGACATCTATGGGATTCTTGCATCAAACATGCAGAATACTAATCCACGTACATTGAGATGGAACAGATAAAAGAGGATATGCTAATTTAGTTTTAAAGAATCGTCAAGATAAGTCTTACTTTGCATGCCTTCAATGTATCAGGCTAGAATTTAGGCTGTCGAACCTAGCTTAATTGATAAAAAAAAAAAAAAAACTTTGGAGTATTAAATATTAGCAGTTTTGCATTTTTACGAGCATGGTGGGTTCGAGTACTCCTCTGAAGAGCAACCTTTTGTTGAATTGGTTAAAAACAAGCTCTAGTCTCTGATCAGGTAAGGCTAGGCGTGAATAAGAATCGTTTGAGCGAATTTTAATTTTTCTAACACTGTTCGAATCATTAAATTTGCATTCGAATCGAATATTAAAATCAAGTTATAATTTGATTAGACGAATATTCGAAATTGGTTTGATATTCGACATATTTTATATCTGGACTCCAATTAGGATTCGAATATACATATTGTCATATAAATTAATAAAATATATATATATATATAAATGTTCAATTCCAATGAAATATTCGGTTCGAATTCGAAAGTTTTCGAATGTTATTAGTAGACATGCGTATTTGTATTCGTTCGTTTATCATTCTAACAACAAAATCGTCTTTGAGTTTTGTTCATATTCGACAACCTTTGAATTCGAATATCAACTATTCGAATTCGAACTTGCATGTTCGAAAAATTATTTGATTTGGATCAACACCTAACTGAAACACATCCAGTAATTTACCTCTACTCTATATGCTGGACCAGGGATATGTGGGGGAGATAGGATGATATTTCCATCCTCTTTTCATCAAGGTAGAAAACCAGTGGCTCTTACTAATAATGGAGATTTCATCCCAATTTGTATGGCCACATTTTCTTAAATAGAAAATTTCGAAGTTAGTTCCACTTTTGTTCAAGTATAAATTAGAAAAATTTGGAAGAATACCCCTTCTCTTCTTCGTTTTTTAAATTTTTGCCCCCTTCCGTTTATCTTGGATAACTATTTTTTCCTTTCTACTTGAATGGACTAAATTGCCTTCAATGAACCCTTCCTTTATTAGATTTTCTTTATGTCCTACCCTTCATCATCCTTCTTTCTTCTTCTTCTTCATCATCCCGCCACCATCATTATAACCACCAACATCATATACCTTTACTATCACAACAAATAGCATGCCACCACTTCTTCTCATGTTCCTTTTCTTCTTCTTCTTCACAACACCACCACCACCTTCACAACTACCACCAATATCAATCAACACCCCCACCACCAACCACCATCATAATAAAAAGCAGTCCACTTTTTTCTCCATCGTATTCTTCTTCTTCAAGCAAAAATACGACCACCAACCAACCACCACCAATATCAAAAACCCTCCGCCCCACCCCTTGATTTCATCCAATAGGGAGAACGATGGAAAATTTCCAAACCGCGATAGTGATCCTAAAAAGTTCCAGACAGCCAGTGTGACTTCAAAAAAGTTCCATACCGCCATCGTGACCTCATTCATAACTTTTTATCAGTGTTTATGAATGGTCAAAATTATGTAGGGCCATCATGACCTCAGGGCACGATAACTGGGTTTAAGACACCATTTTTTTAGAGAGGGGGGGTGTTTTTTATATTGTGGTGTGGTTAGTGGTGGTGGTGAAGAAGAAGAAGAAGAAGAAGAAGAAGAAAGGAGAAGGGGAAAAAAAGAAGAATAAGAGAGAAAGAAAGAAAGAAGAAGAAAGGGAGGGAGGGTTCATCAAGGGCAAGTTAGTCCATTCAAAGGGGAAGGATAGAGAAATCTAATAAAGGAAGAGAGGATTCATCAAGGGCAAGTTAGTCCATTCAAAGGGGTGAATATATCTTTCCATAAATCTCCTCAATAAATCGCTCGCCGACCACGTAGCTAGGAATTGTATTCCACAGACGTTGACAGTTTGTCACAAAACCAATAGACGAAAAACGATGCTACTGAAAATTGACAGAATGAAGTACAAAATTTAACTTCGCTTCTCCATTAATTTGGCCTTCTTTTGTGTCATACTACACGAGGTCCTTGTAAAGTAATGAGGATCAAAGATACCTTCGATCATCACCACCACGACCATCACTTCCACTTGCTTGTATATGCAAGACTGAAATTTGGTATAAAGAAAACACTTAAATAATTAGTACTACACCGCCTAATTTTTTACTTTATATATATAATGAGAATTAATTAAGAAATTTCTATTGGTTAATTGATAATTTAACCACAAAAAGTAATCAAATGTGTGAAAACGCCACATTAGCATCCCTTATGCACTTGGCCTTTGAGGACACGAAAGATGTAAATCATGAGATGTGTCTCACCTTATCAGGGAGACTATGTCTTGCCTGTTAACCATTTCAACAACACACGGTTCACTCTTTATGTCAAACCCATATTACGTAAAGAGAAGAGGATGTTGGTAATTTAGACTCTAGTTATTTACCAATTGAGTTATGTCCCATAAGTACTGTAACAATATATTAATTATGTATGTAGAAAGATAATTTTATAGTAAAACAACAAGTAAAAGAAGCTACAATGACAAGTAAAAAAATTTAGAAGGCATATCTTCATTGAATTGTTTTCTTAATGGCATATTATATGTTTTACATGTTATAGTTACTTTATTTTAATTAATCAACATCATACAAGTAAGAAAATCGTACATTATCAGGGAGAAGAATCTAAATTACAACCGAGCAGAGGCATCTATAAATATTTACGCCTTGTCAGATCTCGAACCCATAACCTCCACTAAAAAGGCATGGGTTGATAATCACTAGACCAAACTAGTTGGTTGCATGCTATAATTAAAATAGTAAATTTTATATGTGACACATTTTTAATAATTAACCCAAGGGCAAATTTGTCAACATATTCCATATAAGAATCCTTACCAAATACCATAACCATAAAATCAAACAAAATCCCTTCCCTTTTAATTAGGTTCTTCACAATTCCATAATTTCTGAAATCAAATTCCATAAACCCTTCGAAAGGAAGTACGAAATCTCACGAACAAAGGACATACGAAATCTCACGTGTAATACCCGGCCCAGAGTGGGTGATGTGATATGTTTGATATGATTTCATAGGTACTACTCATACCATCAAGATGCATCTTCTTTTCGGTAGCCCAACTCAGAAGAACTCCAAAGTTAAATGTGCTTGACCTGGGGTAATTCTAGGATGGGTGACCCACTGGGAAGTTTCCCAGTGAGCACGTGAGTGAGGACAAAACGTGCTGGAAGGACCCGTGGTGGTTTGTGAGGCCAGTCCATCAAATCAAATAACGTTCCGACCCGGTTGGGGGACGGGGCGTTACATCACGAACCAAAAACCACAATGCCATCTTCATCGTCTTCTTCATCAGAAGATATTTTTAAAATAAATAAAACTTCAAATTGTTTATGTAGGTTGATCTTTTCAATTATATGGTATATTTTTGTTCATAATGTTTAGAGTAAACTAAGAAAACGATCTTTTTGGTATTTCATTTGTAAAATTCAAATTGGAATAATTTCTTGTGTAATATTTTGGGCATTGGTATTATATGGTAATAGTTGCTTCTATTGTTCTTATAAATTCAACATTTAATTGAGTTTCCACACACTTGGAAAATTCAATTTTGATCATGTTGTTGAGTTTGAAATTAAATTTGTGTATTTTAGTTGTATTAATTGCTTATTGGGATTTACATAGTATTAATCGTTTGCAATAGTTAAACATATTGATATTCACTCTTCTGTAAAAATTCAATTCTTGTGTAAAAAATCATTCTTGGACTCATTACTGTAAAAATTCAATTGTATGTTGCCTGAAAGTTAAATAATTGCAGAACAATCACTATTTATACCTGAAACTTAACATGGTTGGTATAAAATTTCATGTCACTTATACCTGATATGTACATACCAGGTTAAAGTATCTTCAGGTATAATTCATTAATATATTAATACCATGTTGAATGACATTCTGACATGTAAAATATTCTAGCATAATTTTTTAAAGAATGAATGTGTTAATAATATGTTTAAAGGTGATCATGCACATTTTGGTATAAAATTTTAATGTATTAATGCACATTCTTGCAATTTTGAATGATTAAGGTGCCGTTATAAAGTAATAAGCTAGAGTGAACTATGTCTACATCTTATTAAGTTTCAGTTTGATTCGAGTGATTAAGGTAACAATGAGAAAGAACTGGCTATAAGTGCGATTAAGCAGCATATTAAACTGTATGCATTTTTCTGTTGTTAATTGGATGTACAAGTTGCTTTTGGTAGTAGTTACTATATTGCTATATGATGGAACATGGTATTAATACATTCTTTATACTCGATGTGTTCACCAGGTTGAAGTAAATTCAGGCATAATTTATTATTGTATTAATAACATGATATTCTGGTTTATGTTATTTATACCTGGTATAAAATTTTAATGTATTAATACACCTTATGATTAATAACATAACTTATGTTATTTTATACATGATATGTTAATACTCAGTTAAATTAAAAAATTGTATAATTTATTTGTGTGCTAGTACCATTTTGATTGTAGCTCTAGAAGAATTTGTTATTGTTTTTTATCTGTAACATGCTCAAAAATACCATGGCTTACTCATTCATAATAATTTTTCATAATAATTTGTTGAACAGAACTTCGCGAACAACGAACGAAAGAAAAACATGATTTGACGCAAGATCAGAAATTGTTGCCGAACCAAAAAAAACAGAGAATTCGAATAAAGGCTAACATAGGAAAGGAGTACTCTATGGTGTCCGATGCTAGGGCCGACCGAAAAAAATTGTTGTAAAATTTGTAGAGAAGGAAAGGATACCAAAGTGTCCGAAAGTCAAATTGTTGTAATATTTTGGTAGAATTTTTTCTATAAATTGTTATAAAATTTTGATGTAAGTTGATATTTAAATTTATAGGTAACAAATTGTTGGAAGTTGGTGTCAATATTGATAGAAAAATAATGGAAATTGGTTTTTGGTATAAATTTGAACTAACTTTATACCAGACTATTATATATAGGTGCTACAATTGAATTGTAGGCCAACATCAGCTTTAACTGGTATAAAATTGAAATTGTTTTATTCCCACATGTGGTTTTAGCTAGTATAAAATTATTGTTTAATTATACCACAATATAATAGGGACCATTTGATTAATTCTGGTTTGTTTAAACAGGTCAAGCAAAAGTAAGAACGACTCTGCCATATAACCATAAACAATTTCAATTATGTATAAGATTATAAGAAATGTATCTTAAAGAGAAGTATCTTAGGATATAAGCCATAATCCTATGAATACATACTATGTGGTATACTAATCAAACTATTGTACCTACTTGCACATGTATTCCTGATATACTATAATAATTAAATTAAAACTTAATGCATGGACATAACAAAAAAATTAACAAACGTAAAAGACAAAATAGGAAAGAGTAAAAGAAATGCAATAAAAAAGAAAACAAATTTATGGCTATTTTAGTACATAAAAAACATGAAAGGCTTAAAAATAATGCAACAAAAAAGAAAATAAAAAAAATTGATTGCATGTTTAATTATGTAGTTTGCATCTGTCATTTAAACTTAAAAAACTTCCATCTGGTATAAGATGGTAAGAAATATATCCCACATATATGCATCTCAGGGGATAAACTACAATCACACAAAAGAAATGCAAGACTAAAGAAAAGAATAAAAAAAAATGCAACAAAAAGGAAACATAATTCGTAGTTATTTTTGTGCTTACAAGATTGGAAATAATTTTAACATTTACATAAAACATGGTATAATATTTTAATTATTATATAAAAAAATCAAACAAAATCCCATGTTTGCATAAAGTATATAATAATATTTTAATGCTCGACATAACAGTGACAATAATGTTTAAATTTTATTAGTGAGTATTGGAGTTGTATGTATGGAAAAGAGAAGAAAATTAAATGTGAGAATGAAATTAAACAAAAATGAAACAATCAACAAAACGAAAAAAAGGAAATCACAACAGAAGGAAAAATTTTACACCAACCGTCATTCATTATCGGCCGCGTGACATGACATTAGAAAATCTATACTATAATGTTGGAAGAGCTTATTTGGTGAAGCCTAGGAGATCAACTAGGCTATCCATGTGGCACAATTAAATTTTGACATGTGTTCATTTTTAAATTTGAAAATAACTACCATTTCATCCATTTATATAAACATATATGTTTAGTCATGTTTTTATAAATAACTTTTTATATTGTCCAACATATCTTAATTATATATATCTTTTATTTATTTATGCAAATATATTTAATAATATTTTTATAAGTTAGTATTTATTTTGTATTAATTGTTCAATATTTTAAAAATAATAGTAATAGTTTTAGATCATATGCAATTATCTTTTTGTTTTCTGCTTTTATAACAATGAATTATAATTTCAACTATTGAAAAATTATTACGAACGAAAAAAATAAAATTATTGCACAGGCGAGATTGTGCTCAAACCACTAGTATAAATAAAATATCTTCTCATATTACTCTTTTATATTTTCAGTCACATAATTAAAATTCACAAATAATACTCTTTTATATTTTCAGTCACATAATTAAAATTAACAAATAATTTGAGGATTCAAAGATTCACATTAAAAGTTAAGTTTTTTTAATCACTATTAAATTAAATTCTAAGAAAAAACTTCATTTCAAAAGAATTCTATCATAAAAAATGAACACTTAAAAACACTACACACATTGTACAAAGTGTAACTCAAAGGTCAAATATTTTCCTTTCACAAATTTTGGGATCCTTAAAGTAAAGGTCCTAACAATTTCTTTGTCCAGGAAATTGATGTCGGAAGTTAACGTGAAATATTTCTCAGTGATCAGATATCTTAGTTTCTCTGTACACCACTTTAATTTGAGAATTAACCCTAGAGAATCAAAACCACACCAAACGAAGAGAAAATTAAAACCACACCAAATGAAGAGGGAATCAAAATCACACCAAACGAAAAGATAAAAAATTACCACAACATCCAGACTCTTTACTATTGAGTTATGCTCGAGGGGCCATATTTTCCTTTGACAAACTAATCGTGACATGTCCCATATACTTTGTTCAACAAATCACTAACAAACATATAGAAAATCAAAAGAACGGAATCATGATCTATCAAATGATGTCTGAAATCTCAAATGTTGCAATAATGCATTGCCATATTTGGTTTCCTTCTTACCTCCAACTTGCTTCAACTTCATCAATTATGTTATGAAAGGGAATTAAAGTAATAAAAAGTGCAAATGGTTCTAGCAATCACATATGTTAATAAAATATTTTTACTTCACCACCTATATTTTAAAAACGTGCTTGTCAATCACCTATATTTCAAAATACATCCTCTTAATGTCGAGTGATAATTTTTTTTATTAAGTGTGTGTTTGAGGTGAGTTATTTCATATTCGAAATTGGGAGTGAGTTATTTCAGAATTTTCTTTTGACATTTTCACTCCAAAATATATTAAATGAAATGACCAAAATAACCGTACTAACGAGCCACGTGTCCTCACATGATATTATTAACCATAGAAATGATAAATTGACAAAATAGGTGATGGACTGAAACATTTCGAAACATAAGTGATTGACAAGGACATTTTGAAAGATAATGTAATACACTGATAATATTCTGACAGCGTCGTAAGCTCGTAGCAATTTGCCCTATAAAAAATATCATAAATATAAAGTGTGGAGTCTTCTAAAATGATTTTGCTTGCATTGAGTGGTGTGTTTCTCATTCCCCACTTGTAAATGTTGGATTGCTTTAGCGGCTTGATGAGCCATGTAAATAAGGTCACTACAAAACAGCCAAAAGGTAACTACACAAAGAACAAAAGAATCACATGAGATGATTAATTGATGCCAATGATAAAGAGAAGAGGACTAAAGAATACAATGAGATGATTAGTTAAATAATTACCAATTGAGATAGATCACTAGTTCATGTTGGAATCCTTTTTATCAAGAAAAGTGGGCACCCACCAGCAATATGAGACCCTTTCATATTCATGCCTGTTCGGTCGAACAAAACACTTTTCAAATAATAGTTTTTATGTATAAAAAAAAAATTAATGTAAAAATTAACATTTATATTTAAATTTAAATATATTTAGTGTTCTGAACAGCCACTTTATGCCGATTTCGAACAGACTGTTTAAAATATCACGATCCGCTACTCCCAACAAGGAAGGCTAACCCCCCCCCCCCCCTCCTCTCCCCTCTCCCCTCTCCCCTCTCCCTAGCCAGTTTATATATTGGTGTGTTTTCCTTTCAAGAAAAGCAACTCTTAGTTCTTCTCCTTGGCCAGTCACTACCAAAGAATCCTTTCCAGGATTAACAGCACTATACATTCACTACTTTCCCCATTATATATACATGACCATGCCCCTTAATTCTATAGTCCCTAAGCCGGAAACGTGTGGCTCTAGACCGTTGGCTGGTCAGCCCGACTTATCAGATCCCCGCGCCACCATGAATTTGGCTTATCCGGACAACAGCAACGCGCAGTCGTTTCTCCAAATGAATATTAGTCCTGTAACACTCAAGGTACGTTTTAAAAAAACTATCACTATATATTAAAATGACATATGCTCGCAAGCATAAATGCACACAGAACACTCTCACCCTTCTTGAGGCATTAGGCCAAGTTCATAAAGACCAAGAAATAAAACAAACCACCTTGTATATATAAACAACCTGAACAAACCATAAACGAAAGAAACCTCGAAGACAGAAGTTAAACTAGACAACGACGAAAGGAGTCCTGCCTCTCCGAAATAATGAAATTCCTAGTTTAGCCATTTGAACTGGAGATGTTTTTGGGATACAAACCTCGTAAGTTTTATACATGTTCCTTAAATTTTCATATTTTCTATTGCAGTTTGAAGAGATAGTTTACAAAATTAAACTAGAAAGTAAAGGAAGTTGCTGGGGAGGGCCATCGAGTACCAAAGAGAAGACGATTCTAAATGGATTAACAGGTGTGGTATGCCCAGGAGAAATACTTGCAATGCTTGGTCCATCGGGAAGTGGAAAGACGACCCTTTTGACAGCTCTTGGAGGTCGTCTCTCTGGAAAGTTATCGGGAAAGGTCACCTACAATGGAAAACCATTTTCAGGTTCAATCAAACGTCAAACAGGATTCGTTGCTCAAGATGATGTTTTATATCCCCATCTCACGGTGTATGAAACGCTTATGTTCACTGCCTTGCTAAGGTTACCTCAGAGCTTGGCTAAAGAAGACAAAGAACGGCATGTGGAACATATAATTGCAGAGTTGGGATTAACCAAGTGCAGAAATAGTATGATAGGAGGCCCTTTGTTTAGAGGTATATCAGGGGGGGAGAAAAAGAGAGTAAGCATAGGCCAAGAAATGCTAATCAACCCCAGCTTACTGTTACTCGACGAGCCTACCTCAGGCTTGGACTCAACCACAGCACATAGACTCATCACCACCTTGAAACGCCTGGCTAGTGGTGGCCGAACTGTGGTTACAACGATCCACCAACCTTCTAGCCGGCTTTACCACATGTTTGATAAGGTGGTTGTTTTATCAGAGGGCTGCCCAATCTACTTTGGTCCTGCATCCTCGGCCTTGGAGTATTTCTCCTCTATCGGCTTCTCTACAACGCTTACAGTCAATCCTGCTGATCTGTTGCTGGATCTCGCTAATGGTAATTAAATAATTTATCTTCGTTTCTAAATTATTTTCTAAAATGCACTTCAGAAAGTATGAAGTTAAAAGTGTCATATGTTCATCATTTCTTCAGTCCAACACCTTTTCCTTTTCAGAACAGAAGATAAAGATATGTCACTAACCATTCTGAGTGTGTAGGTACTTCAGCCAAAAAGTAACGATAAATCGGAATATAATATAAGCACTACGAAATAAGACTCCCTGAATACCAGATTGGCATAAATCACTCATATTTTTATTAGATGCATTACATCAACATTTTAATATAGTCACGAACTACTCGATTATTAAAAGAGATAGAATGTTTCGTGACTCGATTAATATAACAAAATAATTCTTAATATAACATTTTCAGGAATTTCTCCTGATCCGGACAACACCATAGAGCAAGGAGAAGGTATAGGGAAAGAACAAAAAACGGTCAGAGAAGTTCTCATCTCGTCTTATGACAAGAACATCTCTTTGAAATTGAAATCGGAGCTATGTTTGTTGGATAAAAATAGCTACAATCATACGAAAGATGCTTCAATGAGTAAGTCCCTTCTCTTTCACTAACCATGTCGTGTTGCCAGACTATCACGTCGTAGAGGCTTCCCATGTATAATAAAATATATGTCGTTGTTCTAATTTGTGCAGAAAGAGATGTGAAATCGGAGCAATGGTGCACGAGTTGGTATCACCAATTTAAGGTGCTGCTTTTGAGGGGGCTGAAGGAACGTCGATATGAAGCATTTAACAAATTGAGAATATTCCAAGTCATAACTGTTGCACTCCTCGCTGGGCTCCTATGGTGGCGTACGCCAACATCTCATATTGGAGATAGAGTAAGAACTCGACCAAATTGTGACATCATATATGAAAGAAAGTATCGAATAAGTTTGCATAAATGAATATACCATAAGAGGTCTACTTGTAAGTAGTAGTTGACAGATTTACTAATTTCGAATTTACAAATTACATTTAGTTGAACTTCTCCAGGGACTGATAGTGACTATATTTGGGCAGGTTTCGATGTTGTTCTTCTTCTCGGTTTTTTGGGGCTTCTACCCACTGTATAATGCAGTTTTTACCTTTCCTCAAGAAAGAAGGATGCTGATCAAGGAGCGAACATCGGGCATGTATCGTCTTTCATCTTATTTTCTAGCTAAAACAGTAGGGGATCTTCCTTTGGAGCTTGCTCTGCCAACAGCATTTACTTTCATTCTTTACTGGATGGGTGGGCTTAAACCTGATGCTATAATATTCGTCCTCTCCCTTCTTATAGTCCTCTTCAGTGTCCTAGTTTCTCAGAGTCTCGGGTTGGCATTTGGCGCCATGCTTATGGATGTTAAACAAGCGACTACTCTAGCATCAGTTACAACTCTAGTCTTCCTCATGGCTGGAGGGTACTATATACAGCAAATACCGCCTTTCATAATCTGGTTGAAGTATTTGAGCTTCAGCTACTACTGCTACAAGCTTCTACTCGGGGTTCAGTATGAACCGAGTGACTACTATGAGTGCTCAACCGGAGTCTACTGTCACGTAATAGATTTTCCAGCCGTCAAATCAGTAGGGCTAGACAACACCTGGATGGATGTGTGTGTTATGGCCATGATGTTGGTAGGTTATCGGCTCATTGCTTACTTCGCATTACAAAGGGTACGGTAAACAGAACGTAGAGGAGCCCTATCATGAAAATGCAGAAATTTTGAAGAGTTTATGTACTTCTCCTAGAAAGCAAATAATATTAGATACAAAGGTACTTTCTAAGTTTTTAAGCATAAAGCGAACCAAAATATCGTTGTAATACCACTGGCGTAGGCTTACACAAACTGACTCCAGACGCTTGCAATTCTAATAAAGAATAAATACTCATATCGTGCTGAGTTATTCGTTTGTGATGCCAGAAGAAAAAAAATAGATACGATAATGAAATGTGAACACTGCAATATTCATAACTAGATTCTGAATCTGGTGTGGCGACTAAGACCTCACAAACTGCATTTAACTATACTTTCCAAATGCATCGCCCGCAATGGAAATTTAATGTAATGGGGCTTGATAGCGATGTTAGTTAAAGATAAAAGATATTTTTCTGGTTTGTATACTCATCCACCTTTGTCCACTAAAGGGCACAAATAATCGATAAGATAACTGGGCCACGACGGATATGATACCTGGAATCCACCTATTTGTCAAGGGAAAGGAGCACTCAATTATCTGCGTTCTAAGATTCAATGTCGTTTTTCTTCGCCATGCTCCTCGCATCCAATCCATATAGCTATCATAACAGGGAAATTAAGAACAGATGCACCACCAGATTCGATCTTGCATGATACGAAAGTATCAGAACGTGATGGCTGAAAGAAACTAGGATTTCAGACAATAGATATGAATCAGAACATTGATTCTGAGAAGACAATAATTCAGAAAACGTAATAGCAACTCGATTGAACTAAAGATCCATGATCCATTCATTGCTCCTGCAAAGTTTCAACATCAACATGCGCCTCTGAAGAGGTTCCCGCCTAAGAGAGGTAACGGGGGATCCTTATTATCCTGACAGGGGCCGCCCAAAATTAACCACTACTACGTGAAGTGGACACCATCAAATAGAGGAGTGTAAATTTGTTGAATATTGTATACATTAAATATTGTGTATTTTATATTTTACTCATTGTTTATTAGGGCACACGTTGTACAGTTCACAGTCCATTAGGTTTTATTATAATCTCTATAAATATTGTACATTGTTGATACATCAAGACAGAGAAAGATTTATTCTCAATATGGTATTTCAGAGCCTCTAAACTATTCTACACGGTTTTTTCTTCTTCTTCCAACATTCGAATTTTTTCTACAGCTTGACCACCACCATGACAAAAATTGACAACACTGAAAATACCCACCCCGACCACCTTGACACCGAACACACTGTAGAACACGACAAGAACCCGAACCCGAAAACGACACCTTTTACTCCCGATGCCGATGTGGTTTACAACCGCATAGATCCGACCTCGTCCTATTACCTTGGCTCTAATGACAATCCTGGCAAAGTCATTAGCACAGTCTTGCACGCCAATGTAGTTCAAGGATTGTCCTCGGACCAACTGCAGCGTTTGGTTTCTCATCTAGGACCTTCTCACACTACAAGAAAAATGGCTTGTTGTTACTAATATATTTGTTACGCCCGCGGGCATGTAACAAATGCTATATTTTGTTACTTTTTTGCGCAGTAACAAATATTTTACGTATTTGTTACGATTTTCGTAGCGTAACAAAAACGAGAGTGGCATTTGCGACTAATGTTTTTGTTACCCAACGAACTTGGTAACAAATGCCATCATTTGCTACGATTAATACACCGTAACAAAAAACTTGCTTATTCGTTATACTTTCTTTAACGTTTGTTACTCCAAATTAGTGTAACGAATAATATACTTTCTCAAATTCGTTGAACAATAATAATTGACCACCCGAGGGTGCACAGTCGATGGCTATGTGCATTAATATTTTTTCTATCAAGAGTTCTAAAAAGAATTAAATATAAGAATAATTTTAATTTATCTTATACAATTATTCTCATTTATATTATATAATTAACAATGTTTTTATCATGAAATTTGATTAAAGTAACTACCAATTAAAAGGAAAAATTTAATAATTATTAGATGATGAATATAATAAACTACTATCTAAAACTAAATTAACAAAATAGGAAAAATAAAATGGAGAGTGTCATGGCCTTTAGAAGCCTTAATCATTATATGTAATATTGATATACTATTTTGCCCTTATTTAAGACTCTTTAAACTACAATTAAAGGGGTAGTATAGTATTTTCATTCCTAAATTATATTACGTACACACCTCTACAGCTCTGACACTATTCCGTTCTCAGCGGAAACCCGCCTTAGGGATTGAACGGCAATAAGATAAGTCGACGTTCAATCTAAGAAATGATATACATGATAAAATATGTATCACAAGAACTAAGGGCTATAGCTCAGTTGGTAGAGCAACTCGTTTACACGCGCGCCAATGTTTTTCAGGGGAGTCCGTCATACTATACAATGAAAAAATCGATCTTATTCGTGACTATGGCAGGGCGGTACGCTCTGCTCTCTCGCGACCCCTACTCTAATCAAAAGACCTACGCCCTCCGGAAAGAAAACCTCCTGGGGTGTCGCTCGATCTGAAGTTTGGATTTAGTTTTGACGAGGTATAGCACTCATAAGTGTAAGGTACGTTGTCTCCAAGTGTGTGATCCACCGATTTACTGAGTGACTTCTTCTTACCGCGGGTTCCGATTGGAATGTCAGCTCCAGGTTTTGGGCGGCCCGGCCCATCTGGTTAGTTCAGCTATCATTGCTGGAAGCCCCTATCTTACTAAGTCAAATAAGTCCAAACTATTTCATACTCATTATAATTTATTCAGTCAAAACTAGTAGTACTAAGTGGATCAGTTGAAGATGGAGATGCTTTCACTATTGGACAAGCAACAACACCGTTCTTACTTGGCCTAAAGTAGAATTGATGAACTTTGAATTTTTTGTGTTAGAAACTTAAATAATCAACCTCCATATGTTGGCATTTTATGTCTGAATTATTTGATTCAGGTAACCCAAAAATCTTTTCATTAAACTATTGTTACAAATTGATTATCTCTACAAACCTTCGAAATATTAATTTTGAGTTCATATCTTTTATTAATTCTAAATGATGAAGTAGAATGGTAATATTTTGAAATACTTAATAAAATAAGTTTTAACTAAATAATACGTTTAAAAAGAACGAATGGACGATATACGTAGTATCAAACTAAGAAGTATTTAATTCAAAAATAATATTTTGAAAAGTAAGGAAATAAATATTATCCCCTTAATTTTCAATGGGCCGCCGTAGACTTCATGAGACCTTCTTACATATGCCTTGGTCCTCGGCTATTTTCTCGTCAATAGACGAGGAGTGATTTTTTTTTTTCCTTATTAAAACGGACTACAAATTGCATTTACCTTTTTCTTTGTCCTCTTCCTATATTTATCGCAATTACTGAAGACATTAAACAACAAAAACATACTGCAATTTTATTACAATTTTGTAAGATTATGTGTATTACATTACATGTGAATGATCTCCAAACAATTGTTTAATACTCTCGCCATCACAAAATATTGACATTTTAGCACTATTTTTAGTCTCAAATTAGTTGACGTTCTTACATTACATCTTTTTGTTTTGCATTGATAGATTAAGGGCCAATCATCATATTCTTTCCTTTAAATATGTAAGTTATTGACTTTATTATTATTGTCTATTAGGAAAAAAAAATGGGAGGTGGAGAAGACAATTACAATAACATGCATGGAGATGCTAACAAAGGGCTTCCTGGAAATTATCCTCCTGGGCAGTACCCACCAGCACCGGGTGCTTATCCGCCTCAACAAGGGTACCCTCCTCCAGGAGACTACCCTCCTCAACAAGGGTACCCTCCTTCGGGGTACCCTCCGCAACAAGGTTACCCTCCTTCCGGGTACCCTCCTCAACAAGGCTACCCTCCTGCCGGGTACCCTCCTCAACAAGGCTATCCGCAAGGAGGATATCCTCCTCAACAAGGCTATCCGCAAGCAGGAGGCTATCCTACTCATTCAGGTAGTTTTAAAGCTTTTCTAAGCGTTTCCTTTTGAATTTTATTTGGTTCAGGTTTTTTTTTCAATTAATGAAAGTAATTCTATGAGCCTTGTTTTTTAGAAAATTGCTGAAATGGTCCACGATAATAACACTAACTTTCAATCGTACAACTGTTAGGGATTAAAGTACCATCCGATCCAACTATCGGGGACTATTACAACAAATTTCTCCCTTATTTTTCAATGTCTTCTTTTCTTCCAATATATCAGGACCGATCCTAATATCAACAATACACTATTTTTAGGGGATCGTGGAATGGGAACCATGTTAGCTGGAGGTGCAGCCGCAGCAGCAGCTGCCTATGGTGCATCACACTTGGCCCATGGAGGTCATCATGGTGGACATGGAGGATATGGACATGCTGGCCACATGGGTCCGATGGGTTACATGGGTGGTCATGGTAAGTTCAAGCATGGAAAACATGGGAAATTTGGCAAACGTGGAAAATTTGGCAAGGGGAAGGGTGGAATGTTCAAGAAGTGGAAGTAGTTAGATAACTCGTTTTATACTCCCTCCGTTATTTTTTATTTGTCGTTCTAGTCTTGTTTTTTGTAAATTAGTGATGAAGTGAGTTTCGAATCAGGACTTTTTGGTCACTAGCAAGAGCCTTTTCCACTAGGCTATTCAACGAACTCAAATTTGTCGTTCTAGTCTTAAGTTTTTGTTTCTAAATAATTGTCTTTCTAACATAATTAATTGTAAATTTACATTTTCAATGTACCTTTTTATTACTTTTTTATGAAGTTATTAACAAATCAATTACATAGTTTCAATTGATTTTCATTTTATATTTTCAATGCACTTTTTAATTACTTTTCATTCTCCTTAATCTATGTACAAATTGCTAGAATGACAAATAAAAAAACGACAATAGTATATCTTATCTAGGAAAACTGAGACTAATAACTTCACTGTAATTGCAGAACACTATCTAAGACATTAGATAATATAACACATTTATATGTTATTCTATATTTCAAATTAATGACAAAATATTTTAAAGGATCTTTAGTGTTTGA
Source organism: Echium plantagineum (assembly GCA_003412495.2). Classification (NCBI taxonomy): domain Eukaryota; kingdom Viridiplantae; phylum Streptophyta; class Magnoliopsida; order Boraginales; family Boraginaceae; genus Echium; species Echium plantagineum. The sequence goes on along the minus strand of CM016566.1, from coordinate 24,254,057 downwards.
CGGACTTAATTGGTAATAATAATGTAATCTCAAATAATTGTGACTTTTTATACAGTTTAGTTTTAGTTAGTAATATTCGTGCAAATTAGCCGGTGAGAGCAGTATAAATATTATGGTCCTCAAAAATAACAAATTTTGAATATTCATCCCTCGTTTAGATATCCAAAATAAAAGTGTGCATCATTTATCAGCATTAGGAAAATACTACAACACATGTGACAATATTGAGGTCTCGATTGTCAAAGTACCACTAACAGAGACAAACAACAATAAGATCACACAATTGAATATCATATTAGTTGATAGTTGGTGTTGACGTTTTTATTACAGAGTAATGGCTTCATTGATCACTCACGTTTTTAAAAAAATATTAGTCGATCACTCTAGTATGACTTTGTATACTTTCGATCACTCATGTTAGGCATTGTGTATAATTTTGGTCACTCATGCATTTTTTTGGTACAACTTGTGATTTTTCGAAAATTTTAATATTTTAGTAAGGGTATTTTCGATCACTTTTACACCATCTAGTGTGAGTTAATAATTTTTTTCATCTAATTTTAATCGGCCATCGGGAGATGATGTACGTTACACTAATGAAGGGGAGGCATATGATGATTTTGGTCTGGTGTTGAATGCCATCGGATTGATCGACTGAACCAAGTTTGAAGATTCTGAAACGTATGAGTTAAGTGAACATGAGGATGTTAGAATAGCAACCGCTATTTTGCATGTGAAATGAAAAGAATGACTAATAGTGAATTGAAAAGATTACCCTACATTGTAGGTGGTGAAAACAAAAGCAGAATACAAATCACTAATATTGTTATAATGGTGATAAATGTCTAACGTCACGTATAAATAGTAATCGAGTAGAAGTTATAAAATGTAACAAAACAATAACAAATATATTATATAAATACTAAAGTCTCTCCGCAGAGAGTACAGAGCAGTAGCTTGTGTAATAATTATATTTTTGTCTTCTTATCACTTACATAGAGAAATATATTATTCTATTTCTTCGAGTATATATATTATATAAACCCATCACGTTTCCAACAAGTGGTATCAGAGCTAAGATTTTATTTGAGGAAATTTAAAAATGGTGAATACGATGCAACCTCAAATTCCAAAATTGACGGCGACAAATTATGAGAACTGGAGTATACAAATTAAGGTTCTACTCGGTTCTCAAGATCTATGAGAAGTAGTTGAAGAAGGGTATACCGAGCCTGAAAATGCAGTTGCTGAAGCAGCTCTTTCAAACGCCGCAAAAACAATATAAAGGATTCTCGCAAAAAAAGGATAAGAAGCCATTGTTTACAATATTTCAAGGAGTTGATGAATCAACCTTTGAAAAAAATATCAGGAGTAGGAACATCCAAGGAAGCATGGGAAATCTTACAAAGATTGTTTCAAGGAGTAGATAGAGTGAAAAAGGTACGACTTCAAGTACTTCGAGGGGAGTTTGAAAATCTAAAGATGAAAAGCTCAGAGAACATTGGTGAATATGTGACTCGTTTGAACACGATATCAAATGAGATGAAAAGAAATGGTGAAACCCTTGATGACATCAGGGTCATGAAAAAGCTTCTTCGGTCATTGACAAGAAAGTTTGATTATGTTGTTACCTCAAATGAAGAATCAAAAGATCTGTATACAATTTCAATTGATGAGCTTGTGGGTTTTATCGAAGCCCATGAACAACGAATAAATCAGTATGATGATACAAGTTTTATAGAAAAGGCTTTGCAAAGCAAGATGTCCTTTAATGACAAACAAGGCAGTAACAGCTTGTCACAAAGAAGAGGTGGTTTTAGAGGTGGCTACCAAAGTGGACGAGGACGTGGAAGGCAACCATCTCAATAAAGGCCATAGAAATGATGACTATCAACCATCTAGTCGTAGTCAAAATTTCAGAGGCCGAGGAAGAGGCGGATATCAACAACGCAGTGATAAGTCGCACCTTCAATGCTATAATTGTAACAAATATGGTCATCTCAGTTACGAATGTCGATCAACACCTGCAGTGAAAGAAACAAATAATTTTACAACACTAGACGAAGAAAAAGAAGTTGGATCTGCCATATTTCTAACATATAATGGAAATGAAGAATGCCACAAAAAATATTTGGTATCTTGATACAGGTGCAAGTAATTACATGTGTGTTCGAAAAGATTTGTTCACAGAATTGGATGAAACGATTAGCGGAGAAGTTACCTTTGGTGATTCATCAAAAGTTCCGGTATGAGGAAAAGGGACGATTGTGACTTTTATAAACAATGAAGAAAAAAAATATATAAATGATGTTTATTATATACCGGCATTAAAAAGCAACATCATTAGTCTTGGACAACTTCTAGAGAAAGGGTACACCATAAATATGAAGGAAAACTCTTTATCGATAAGAAATCAAGTACAAAAATTGATTGTCAAAGTTGATATGACCAGGAATCGACTTTTCACTTTGGACATGAAGACTGGGATACAACATTGTTTGAAGTCAGTCATTAAAAATGACTCATGGTTATGGCATCTAAGATTTGGCCAGCTAGGATTCAGTGGACTCAAATTACTATCAAATACAAACATGGTGAATGGACTTCCAATGATTAACGAACCGGAAAATTTATGTGATGCATGTGTGAAAGGAAAGCAACATCGTCAAAGCTTTCCTGTTGGGAAATCCTGGAGAGCCAGAAGGCCATTGGAGATAGTTTATACAGATATAGCTGGTCCGTTCGATATCCCGTCACTTGGAGGAAATAGGTATTACTTAACTTTTTCGGCTTTTATTGATTACTATAGTCGAAAAAGTTGGCTATATATATATTGAAAGAAAAAGGAGAAGCTTTTGAAAAATTCAAAGAGTTCAAAGCATTAACTGAAAAACAAAGTGGAACCAATCTGAAGATACTTAGATCTGATAGAAGAGGAGAATACAATTCAAATATGTTTAACAACTTCTGCAAAGAGCATGGAATTATTCATCAGTTGACAACGGCATATACTCCACAACAAAATAGTGTTGCAAAAAAAAAGAATCGAACAATTCTTGATATGGCAAGAAGTATGGCGAAAGGAAAGCACATGCCAAGAAATTTCTGGGCTGAAGCCGTGTTTTGTGTTGTCTATTTGTTGAATCGTTGTCCAACAAAAAGTGTCAAATTCAAGACTCCAAATGAAGCATGGAGCGGTACGAAACCATATGTTGGACATCTTAGAATATTTGGAAGTATTGCATATACGCATGTTCCGGATCAAAAGAGAAAGAAGCTTGATGACAAAGGCAAAAAGTGTATCTTTATTGGATATGACAAAAAGAGCAAAGCTTACCGACTTTACAATCCACTTACTAAAGAAGTGATCATTTCTAGAGATGTTGAATTTGATGAAAATGATTATTGGAGGTGGAACACGGAAGAAAGAAATGTTGCAGGACAATTTTTTGATGATGACAATGATGAAGATGCTGATTTCAATACTGAAGATGGTGGAAATGACGACTTGACTCCTCCACCAAGTCCAATTCAGCAAACTCCTCAATCAACTCCAACAATATCAGAAAGCAACAATAGCAGTAATGGTAGTAATTCGGGGGGAGTACGGAGAAAAACACGAAGGCTGGATGAGATTTATGGTGCAACAAGTCCGGTACAGAATTTTGATTATTCTCTGTTTTGTTTTATGGCTGAATGTGATCCAGTAACATTTGAAGAAGCTACTGAAGAAAGAAAATGAAACAAAGCCATGGATGAAGAAATTGGTGCAATCAAGAAGAATGATACTTGAGAGTTCGCAAATCTTCCAAAAGGACATAAAACAATAGGTGTCAAATGGGTTTATAAGACAAAGACAAATTAAGAAGGAAAACTAGAAAAATACAAGGCAAGATTGATTGTTAAAGGCTATAAACAAAGACATGGAATCAATTATGATGAAGTATTTGTCCCAATAGCAAGGGTGGACACCATAAGACTTATTACAGCAGTTGCAGCTCAAAATCAATGGATTATCTATCAAATGGATGTAAAGTCAGCATTTTTAAATGGTTATTTCGAAGAAGAAATTTATATTGAGCAACCACCTAGATTTATTGAGAAAGGTCAAGAAGATAAAGTGTACAGATTGAAGAAAGCTTTATATGGATTGAAACAAATTCCAAGAGCTGATATGTTATACACACCCAAATAGTAGAATACTGTATTATGAAATGATAATTTTATCCCTTTCTATTTGGAAGTGTAGTAGTTGAGGAATTTAAATAGGAGGACAAAATTATCATCTATTGTAATAATAATTCACTATTTGGATGTGTATAGTCGATCCCGAGAGTGTTTTCAATTAACCATAGTAATCAAATCCCGAACCCTAACAAAAAGTTTCTGGAACCAAATTTACTCTCGCCACACGCCCCTCTAAATCTCTTATCAACACTCAACACCAAGGTCCCCCCCCCCCCCCCCCTCAATCTTCGCATCCACATTTCAATTGGGTTTTTCAGGATTAGAGGTTCTATAATCTCAACTCATTTTAATTAGCGTTTTCGTTTTCGTCCTATTAGTTTTTATTTATTACTATAAAAAGTTAAATTGGATATTATTTAGTAATATGTGCTTAGTTGATCTTACTTTGAATTGGGTATTCAGGATTAGGGTTTTGGTGAATAATCTTTTGTTAAGATGACGGATCGGTTGACGCGTATCGCCATTGTGAGTGCTGATAAGTGTAAGCCGAAGAAGTGTCGCCAGGAATGCAAGAAGAGCTGCCCTGTTGTCAAAACTGGTAAAATTTAATTGATTCGAAAAGATTGGCTACTTTTGATTTTTGATGGTTGATTTTTTAGTTGTTGAACTAGGATAGATTGTGTGTGTTTGTATAATATTTGGTTAAATATGTCAACAAATTGTATTTTTGATGCTGAGTAATTTATTATTAATATTACAATTATGATTCAAATTGAAGTTATGTGTGGCAATTGATAACATAAACTTTGTTAAGTTTGATCATTGCAAATCGAACGAGACAATCTTTTAGGGATGGAGATAGTATTCGGGTAAATTTCTGTTTTGGGCATCTTGCTTCTAGAACTAGTTCATTCTTTGTTTCAATTTATTGGAATTGTTGCAAAAAATTGTATTTTGAGCTACAGACACTAATTTACTAGTCATAACCGATTACATGAAAAAGTTAAACTATTCAAAATGTTGGTCCCAGTTTTTTTAGGAGCTAAGGTGATGGACTATTTAGCAACCTAGATAACTCGAGGTAATCCATCTCGAAACTAGTTTTGGAGTGAAGAACCAGCCATAGTCCGACGCTAATTCTGGTTTGTAACTGAAGGCTAAGATGATCGTAGTCTTTGTAAGGTCTGCATACCATCGTTTTCAATTAGAACATCAACATCAACATGCCTCAATGCCTCTGAAGAGGCATAGTACTACCTCAAATTTACTAGATTAAAGATTTTGTTGATTCACTGGAATATAACACGGGGGCATATGTACATCTGTTATGCGGCCTTAGCCTTACCCTGTGGTAACAGAGAGGCTGTTTCTGAATTGACACAAGAGTGAAGTGCAAACACTATCTACTACTTCATGATATAAAAGAAGCATATGTAGTGTAATGAGCCATTTAGCTTTATTCCATTATATCCCAAAGGCGGACTGGCGGAATATAAAATCCTTGACTCCATAGGACGTGGAAACTCTATCATTGTTTATTAGTGAAAGTTCCAACATGTATTTACTATTTACTCCATTGACTAAAATATACTTATCTACAATGTCTGTCAATTTTTGTCTTGAATGTACTATTCCAAAAACAGAAAGTTACATAAGAATCTTGGTCAATGTCTGCTGAGTTTTGATTACTCTCTCACTTTGTATATCAACAAATATTTTTGAGAGTGTGACTTATCAAATTAATTTGCAATGGTTTATTCCACTACTGTTTCCATGTCATATGAGCTAGAATTTGTATTCTCTAGCTCTTGTTTATTATTGTATAAAGCAAAATGACTCGATACACAAACTATGCTTCTTATCTATTGTGATGTTCTATGTATTATATTTGGTTTGATGGATGAGAATGTGTAGCCAATGAAGAACCTAATTTTGCACATAACTTGATGGTTCATCTGGTTCGGTTCATTTATAGTCTTTTTAAAGATCGCTTCGAACATGGAAATTCATTACTTCTATCAGGTGTTTTGTTTTTTTGGCAGTAGCTCTGTCCTTGTTTCTCAAACTCCACTTTTACAGGTAAGCTTTGTATTGAGGTGACCGTTGCATCGAAGATTGCTTTTATATCGGAAGAATTGTGCATTGGATGTGGTATCTGTGTCAAGGTATGCATCAAGGATGCTTTGTACTAATCTATCGTCCAAGGGAGGTATATATATGTCTTCGTGATTCATTCCTATTCTTCTTCTTAGAAATGTCCGTTCGAAGCAATTCAAATTATAAATCTACCGAAGGACTTGGATAAGGACACAACTCATCGTTATGGTCCAAATACTTTCAAATTGCACAGGTTCGTAAATGATTAGAGTGTTTTAGAGTATCTATATCTGAGTATTTTAATCAGAAACTTTCTCGTGTAGGTTACCAGTACCAAGGCCGGGGCAGGTTCTTGGCTTGGTTGGAACAAATGGTATTGGAAAATCAACTGCACTGAAAGTTTTGGCTGGGAAGCTCAAGCCAAATTTGGGTCGTTTCAATGTAACTATCCATGAATTCTTGCTTTATAGCCTATAAATATTTGCTTCAATGTAACGATAAGTGAATCCTTTGTTAGTGGTCCACAAATGTTTCTTACTAATTTTTTTGAAGTTAATTGCAGAATCCTCCTGACTGGCAAGAGATCTTGACACACTTCCGAGGGTCTGAGTTGCAGAATTATTTTACTCGCATTTTGGAAGACAATCTGAAGGTGAGTTTTACTACATGATGACTAAGAGGCCTCCAAGCCAACCCCAAAAGTAATAATTTATAAGTCAAAACAGAAAATAAATAAGGACTGCATACTGGAATCATTCCTCAAGAACCACACATATATTAAAGAAACGTAAATTCTTTCTCCTTCCAATGAATACATTAGCTAAATATCGAATATCTCGAAAATTTAACATTAGCTAAAGTTGATCTATCTACTAAAATACATGTAAAGATTGATCAAATGAGTCATGTTATGCAAAATAAAGAAGTGTGAAGGAAGACATTCTTAATGCAAAATAAAATAATATTAAGGAAGTTAACTCAGCATTTCAATAACTATTTAAGTCGAACGTGTAATGTATCAATATAAATTTGATCAATGGAACTTGTAGACGATGAACCACTGGTTCTTCGAAATGTGGGGTCACCAATCCATGAGCAGTTTTTTCCTTCTAAGTTTACCTTAAGTAATATACTACCTTTGTATCAAGATAAGTGATTACTTAGACTAAGGTTTTGCTTTTTTATGAATTGTTTTCATGAATTAAGAGATTATGTTAAATGACTAGTCACGTTTCAGACAACATGCACTGGACATAATCACTTAATCAATTAAAATAATTCAAACAAACTAAGCCTGGAGGTCTAATTTCAGAATACTTTAATTATTAAAAAAAAATGATCTTTTTTCATTATCTTAACCCTTTTGTCCTTTGAAAGTGTCATTATCTTTACAGCTAATGTGTAATCATTACAATTAATGAAGCACAAAAGAGAAAATTTGCATACATTCTTAGTAAAGTACTATGGACAATACTTATACTAATACAGAGGGAGTAAGTGATTCTCTTAATTTTGAACTGATAGATATTGTCCTCTCAAACTTGTGACATATCATCAATAGGTTATATGATCATGATGATTCACTAAATCATCCAGTTGGTTATTAGTCTTCACATTTAGACAATTTGTTAGAAAAAATCTGTACTCGTTAATGAAGTACAATGCTGAGGATTTAATAGTTTGTCTTATTTTTCTGATGTAGGCTATCATTAAACCTCAGTATGTTGACCACATCCCGAAAGCCGTTATAGGAGATGTTAATAAAGTACTTGACGACAAAAACGAGAGAGATCACAAAGAGATACTTTGTGCTGATCTGGAGCTTAATCAGGTTTTGGACCGTAACGTTGGAGACTTATCTGGTGGCGAGCTGCAGAGGTTTGCTATTGCCGTGGTCGCACTTCAGAATGCTGAGATATATATGTTTGATGAGCCATCCAGTTATCTTGATGTGAGACAGAGGCTCAAAGCTGCTCAAGTTATCCGATCTTTGCTCCGGTCAAATAGGTTTGTTGAATACCATTTTTACTTTGTATTTTATCGTTGTTATATGGACAATATGTCACATCCACTAGATTTCTTATTCGAATTAAGCCTCCTTCATTTTCCTGTAGCTATGTGATCGTTGTGGAGCATGATCTGAGTGTTCTGGATTATTTGTCTGACTTCATTTGCTGCCTGTATGGTAAGCCTGGGGCTTATGGAGTTGTAACTCTCCCGTTCTCTGTTCGGGAAGGTATTAATATATTCTTAGCTGGGTTTGTACCCACAGAAAATCTTCGATTTCGTGATGAATCACTTACGTTCAAGGTAAAGGAAGCTTCCTGCTTCTGTGGGTTATCCCTTTTACTGAGAAGATTATGTCTGAAAGACCTTTTCTTTTCTAGGTTTCTGAGACTCCTCAGGAAAGTGCTGAGGAGGTCGAGTCATATGCACGCTACAAATATCCAACCATGTCCAAGACACAAGGCAATTTTAAGCTTAAGGTTATGGAAGGGGAATTCACTGATTCTCAGATTATAGTAATGCTTGGTGAGAATGGGACCGGAAAGACAACATTCATACGGATGTTGGTAAGGTTTTATACTGTACTTTCTGGGTCATTAGCTGTGATCATCTATGCCATATGTCTGATGTATATCTTACCATTGGTAGGCTGGTCTACTGAAGCCCGACACCATAGAAGGCTCTGATATTGAGATTCCTGAGTACAATGTCTCTTACAAGCCACAGAAGATTAGTCCCAAGTTTCAACATACTGTCAGGCACTTGCTTCATACAAAGATACGGGATTCTTTTTTACATCCTCAGTTTAACACCGATGTCATGAAACCGCTACAAATCGAGCAATTGATGGATCAAGAAGTTGTTAATCTTTCTGGTGGAGAGTTGCAACGAGTTGCCTTGACACTATGCCTTGGAAAGGTAAACATCTAGCATTCCGACCTAGTGTAGCATGCTGCAAGTCAGTACTTGTCACACAACAGTAATTTGGTATATAATTTATCTTCTAACAGCAATTTTCCCAAATGTGATTCATCTTCTAACAGCATTTTTCTCAAATATCTTTTATTACAAGATTGCAGATCTTGAATTTGAGGGTTTCCCCTTTGTTTTCCACTTGTTTTACATTAATTCCTCAGAATGTGTATTCCCAAAGGACGTGTTATATTGCACATGGAAACTCCATTGTTTCTTTTTTCTTTTTCTTTTTTAAGATCTCATCATTACTAACTCAGCTCCTCTTAACATCATTTGTTGCATCTAAGTATCTAACAGTTTCTATATTTAGTAGAAAATATCAGTTAGAATGAACGCTTTCTCTGGCCTTTTGCTGACATATTCTAAGGTCTTGACCCTTGATTGTGTTCTTTGCCCACCTGCAGCCTGCTGACATCTATCTAATAGATGAACCTAGTGCTTACCTGGACTCTGAGCAGCGTATCGTCGCCTCCAAAGTAATCAAGAGGTTCATACTCCATGCCAAGAAGACTGCATTTGTGGTTGAGCACGACTTCATTATGGCCACTTATTTGGCAGACAGAGTTGTTGTGTATGAGGGGCGACCATCAGTTGATTGTGTTGCAAACGGGCCCCAATCATTGTTGACTGGGATGAACTTGTTCTTATCAGTAAGTCTTTTATGAATTTCTTTAGGAGTCATTAATTTGCTGTAGGAGTCGATGTTTTGAACAAGAGAAAATTGATTTGGTCTTCGCTTGACCGCATGTTTAAGGGATTGGTATTACACTAATTTTCTGTGTTATGTGCATTACTTGATGGGCAAAAACATCACGAGTCACTTACCTGTACTACATTGACTTGATTTTTCCGACATCCTGCAGATCATTATACTTTGCATCTAGGTTCCATTGATGTGTTTCATTATCAGAAGCATTTGTGATTTTCTCTTATGTAACACAATATTTTGTTTTGGTTATGTGCAGCATCTCGACATTACGTTCAGACGGGACCCTACCAATTTTCGTCCCAGAATTAACAAGCTTGAGTCAACCAAAGATAGAGAGCAAAAGAATGCTGGATCATACTACTACTTGGATGACTAAGTTATTATTAGCCAGCCGTGCTCTTTTTATGGTCTCGTTGGCTCTTTGCTCGGCACAGGGGTCTTAGTTGCAGCTCTAGACACTGGGATCATTATAGGACAACTCTGATGAGAGCAATGTAATATGTTGAGTTTACGCTTATCGGCTTGAAAGTAGAGGTATAATACAAGGAAGAGTTCCAGTTTTTCATTTAGGACAACTCTTGTTTTTTCCTATCTATGGTAAGTAATGCCTACTGAAATTTCATTCAAATATGTTCTGAACATAATACGATTTCGAGCGGAGTTCAGTGCTGCACATGTTATCTCAGCATTTCAAGTCATTAACATCCATCGAGTCCGAGCCCTTCGCGGATTTTGATTTTTCAGCTTAAATAGCAACTCATATGGTTGCTTTGAGTTTAGACCAATTTATATGATTGCTCTGTACTTTGTCTTTGTGGTTGGAATACGTAGCCGTTCTTGTTATCACAATCACAAGCGTAAGGATGCATACAATATGTCTTCCGTATCCTGTTTAATCCGAAGCATGTTTCCTTAACTACACCGTATATAATACGAGAAGGGAGTAATTAATAGTTTGTTTTGATTTTTACACTCCAAATATTGATTACTATATTCTATATTCTCTATTTTATCCTTCAGTTTACTTTATAAAAAATTTCAAAAAGTAATAAAGTGGAATGTGGTTATATAATTTGGAGTGTGAAAATTAAAAGCCTTAGGTACCAAACCGACCCCATCCTCGATTTGAGATAGTTATTCTTGATTTTAAGTTGAAGCCCCACGTTCAATAGACAATAGCTAACAAAATCCATTAACTGAAACTATGATTCACATTTGGTACCATCTCATACAAATTATAGTATAAAAAATTCTATTAGATGATAGAATTACTTGACCGAATAATAAGTTAGTTATCCACAATTTGTATGTGTTTATAGGAAGTTTTCTATTGTTTCGAAATTCCAGTTGCAAATGATGTGAAACCCTAATATTCCATTTCATTGTATGTTAATTTTATGAAGTAAATAGTTTTTCTTTCCCCTGTAATTACATTACTTTAAGCCATTTTTTATGATGATGAAACTGGAAATTATGATGATGTTGGAATACTAGCTTAAAGTAATTTCATTATATTCGTTCGTTGAACAATTAAATTTTTACAACGAAAAGTAATTTACAGTTAAGTTTAAATGAAATATATATTAAATATTAACAATTAATATATATAGGCCCGGCTGAAAAGTACTATATTGTTAATGTATTCATATTTTAACCTCAACTTAGTATTAAAGTTATTATGGATTCATTACCATTATCCAACTATGTAATTTCATGTTCATTACAATCTTCTAACATTAATGCTAGTTATTATTTTCAATTTACCATTAAAATAACTTTATGATTTAATCTACAATTAACCATTGAAGATTCAATTTTTCATATAAATGTCAAATTTTCAATAATCAACCATCATGTCTCCTCTATTTCTATTTCCGATTAAATTCATTAATGAAATTATTTAACTTAGTGTATTATGAAAGGAAAAATAAAGACTTTTTATGTTTGTAAATTAGCGATGAATTGAGTTTCGAATTTAATATTTTTGTGTCACTAGTAAGAGCCTTTTCCGCTAGATTATTTTGTCTGATTTGGGAGTCATTTTCTCTCCATTTTCTCTCTAGTTTCTCTCTAGAGTCATTTTCTCGCTAGGTTTCACACTAGTGTTATTTTCTCTTTCAAATCTATTGATTTTTCATATTTACCTTATGATATACACACAATTGGAGGCTGTTATTTCGGATCAAATTGATTTGGTGGGAACCTATGGATTTCATAATCCATACATGGTATTACCATTGTTTCTTCTCCCCAATTTTGGCCATTTTTACTTGGCGTTTGAGTCAATGCAATTGATCTCCCAATATTCTGGGCAGATCTTGTGCCACCGTAATTGGCTAATTTTGATAGCTCTATACAGAGCTCTCTTCCTGTCTG